>JASSUY010039922.1:2500-14549 GCA_032466535.1 Forpus xanthops | reverse complement strand
CTCATAATAATAAAGTATAAAAATAAAATAAAATAAAATAAAATAAAATAAAATAAAATAAAATAAAATAAAATAAAATAAAATAAAATAAAGAAAAATAGCCCCCCTCCCATATTTACAAGGCAGATACACCAGAAAACGACATCTAGGATCAAGACCAGTTTCATGATATCATGTACTACTATATCATGTATTCCCATTTATATATTCATCATTATTCTACTACAGTCAGTTTTCTGGGCTTAGCTTGATTAGTAATTAAAAGTGACTCCAGTGCAGTTAAGGACATAATTCTAATTGAAGTGTTTATGAGTGAGGAGAGAAGTGGGCTTCTATCTTCTTTTACATGAGTTACCAGGTTTGTGATATAGGCTCAATTAAAATTGTGCACCCAAACTGATGTAGGATTGAGTGTAACTTGTAAGAGGATTGAGAGGCAGGGAAAGAGTGCACAGAGAACTTTGATAACATAGGAGAGGGATGAGAGAGAACACTGAATTTTACAAGCATACTGGAATTGAGCCCAACAGTGAGGCAATAGCTGTCCAAGTTTCTCCAAGTAAGATAGGTGACAGACATAGAAAAGGAAGTGATCATGATTTGCCATTTATTATAAAATCTTGCTTTCAGCTTGGTAATCAAGCATAAAAGATAGCAACAGATATTTTATTGTATGGCTTTTCAATAGCATCAGCAGTTTCAAACATAGTTTTCATCACACTGTTCTGGCCAGAGCTCAAGAAATAATACAATATCTAAGGCTCTATTTTGATGTATGGTCCACATCTGGTTAGGGGGTATACATTCAAACCCGTTGACTTGTGCTAGATCTGGAAGGAGGGCTCCAAAAGAAATAGCATTGGGGTAATTCCAAAAGTTCTCAAAAAGTCAAACTTGTGATGGAAATCAACTGGAGCTTCGTACTCCTGGAAGTGTATGCTATCAGTTTGTGATGCAAAATAATGACCTGGCAGGAGAAGAGGAAAGGGTCTGGGGAATGGCAAGCTTGCATCATGAGGTTTAGATGTAAATAACTTCTTAAACTCTTTTCATATTTTCTAAAAGTAGGAAAAAAAAAAAAAAAAGAATGTTAAACTATTATTCATCACAGAAAGTTTCATAAAAATAAATGTCAATGCTTCCAGTAATCACTAGGTTTCTGAAGTGGTCAAGAAAGATACATAAATGTCCTTATGTTACTAATCCCATTTAACAGATGCCTGAGCTGAAGCAGAAAGAAGCTAAGTGGCGTGTATAAGATACAGGGAATCTGTGGCATAGCTAGAACAGAATGTGCATTTCCTGGACCTTTGACTCTAACTAGTGTGTGGATATTGCTGCTTTGCCAACAGCTAATTCTTTCCGCTCCCAATTATATATATACACACACATACATCCCAAGAACGTGATACAGTACAGAAAAATGTGCCGAAGACAAGTAATGCCCCATCACAGTTAATAACCTTTGAAAGCTTTAATGTGAACAATAGCATGTGTCTGTTCTGCAGATTTTTCATTAAAGAACACAGACCAATCTTGAGTTAAAAAAAAATGAAAAAGGGATTTGAGGAAGTAATAACCCAGAGGTTAAAAAAATATTGATTAGGAAAAAAATATTTTCTTCATAAAGATAATACTTCTCTTTTAGCGAAAAGAAGTTGCTTAGTCTCCAGAAACAGAAAACAAAGTACGCTCTGAAGGCAGCCATTTCATTTGTTGTGGGCTTTGTTGAATAATGAGCAAAACTGTCATTCATCTTACAACCTTCTCTCACCTTACCTATCACAGGGAAGGATTTAAAATTCTTCTGGAAAGTCTGTGCCACTTCATTTATTATATTGAAAAAAGAAATTAAGCACCAACTTTTAAATACTTTTAGTGGTGATGTTTTTTTTTCAATCTAGCCACCTGCCCTTTGGTGCCTAATAGCTTCTTAGAAGATACAACCTGGTGAATTTAGTATGGATTACCACAGACTGCATTTACTTCTAATGAGACATGGTTTCTCCTGATCTTTTTCATCTATCTTCAGAGAAGAAAGATAAAGAAAAAAAAAAGCTTGTTTCTGTCAGAGTTCGTTCTTTGGTGTCAGGGAAACATGCTGGGTTTTTTTCCTGCTCTATCTTCTACGTTTTCACCTTGATCTTGTAAAATATTACAAATAATCCAAACAAATATATTGCACTGCTGCATTGTAAATTCAAACTGAATAGTCAAATAGTCAAAGATAATGATAATGATTATTTGAGAATGCCTTTTTCCATCTTTGAGTAATGCGTTGGGTGGTACCTTTACAAATTTCCAGACTGGTGGGTGACTTGCAGACTAAGGCAAATGCAAATTGAGAGAGCTGAATCAAGGGCCTTCGGAGGACTTCAAAGGGCTTTGGATCAAGACTCAAGTTCTTAGGACTTTTCATCTCTAGATATCAAAATACTTCACAACAATCAGTACATTTCATTACTTCTATTACATTGATGGGGAAACTGAGGTATAGAACAGTGAAAGAATTCTCCCCCTATCATTTCTTGAGTCTGTGGCACATCACAGGATAGCAATCAGCTCCCATGACTTTCCCTATCTTCCATATCCATCAAGTCTTCTCACAGAAACCGCCTTAGGAAATAATTGTTAGGCTTTTTACTCCAGTAATTTTGCTCCTCTTCTGACTAAACTCTGAAGTAACATGTAGTGTTTCACTTGACATAGGAGATCTGTACACTGATCCTTCAGGACTAGTGGTAGATGTATTAGTAAACCTCAAAAATCCCTGTGTGCTGTGTATGCTACCACCAACTGTCATCATGGTAGTTCACTTGCATCTTTTCCTATCACTCTTTGATCCTCCTCATCTCTTAATAATCCCAGCTACTTCAAGGGGTTAGATGGAATTCAAATGAGGTCCTGTGTTGATTTAGAAGTCTCTTCTTGCAGACAGAAATTATATCCTCTCATCAAAAGTAAGTACCACGCTATCATCACCACCACAACATAATAGGGCTAATTATAATAAGAAGCTGGATGCTCATAAAATAACAAGATCTTTGAGTGCCCCTATCCTGTTTCTTCTGAGTCATCTGTTTTATATGTAGAGGGCTGTACTGTCTGCAGAATGTTAAATAGTAAAAGGGAAAGCCTGGCACTTTGTCATGGAGAAGCATTCTTAATAGCTGCTGTTTAACACATACCATGGGAAAAAAAGGTTGTGAGTGCCCGTTGGATGAGCAACAGCAGTTACCTAATAAATACTATTCCCAGGTGATTCACAAACAATGAAGTAACCAAAAAGAGCCATGTTAATTTCTAGTGTGTTTTCAAGAAGGAGAACAAAATCAATATTTGCTTAATGGAAAAAAGCAATACTTGAGGCATTAGGGCCATCATGGGGTAGAAGGGCTGTCCTGTAGTCAAAGCATGAGGCTGGGAATCAGGAGACAGAGATTTTCCTTTTGAGTTGCTTAAAATAAGTTAGTAATGCTCTTTGCCTCACTTTCCCCACTTGAAAAACAGGAAGTTGCTCCGCATCCATGCTGCATGAAGCAAATGGATTGTAACAGTTTTCAAGCACTATGGGCATTTTCTGGCTTGGCAGTGAACACTGTGGAGAAGTGCTGCTGGCGACCTGTCACAAACTGCTGACAGAATCCAGGCACAGGTAACACTGAGGCTGCTTCTTAGCACTGCACTGGAAATCATCTCCAATGAAGCGGAAAAGTAAGGACTAGCAATCTGGTGCTGCACACTTAGTATGCAATGGGTAGAATCCTTCAATATCCAGCCCAACAGCTCATTATTACCCACCAAATACCTTCATGGGGGGCAAAGAATGAGAAGAATGGAAAGAATTTATTTAAAGAAATATTTTCAAATTAAAAAAATGCCATTTGGGGAGGATCTCACCCTGTGAGTGCCATCTCTATTTATTCACATCCATTGAGCTAAGAGCAGATACTTAAATAGTCTGTATATATTAGCTCAGGCACCACTTACAGGCACTACCTCGGACCCCAGGGATTTGGATTTTGACTCTGCCATTGCTTCATAATCAAGGATTGTCCCAGGGTGAACTATCAGACTTCAGCTATGGCATCTAGGGTCAAATCCTAGGGGATGTAAGAGGATAGGAAGAGATGGCAAAGAAAATATAGTTGTGCAAAGGAGCAGGTTAATACATGCAACTAAAGAGGTAACCAGAGAAAGAATTGAGTATAAAAAGATTTTTATGAGCTACGTTATGAGTGGAGTAACAGAAAACAGAACAGGAGGATTGTGCTTTCAGTAAACGGAAAGGCTTTCTCATAGGTATGGGAATTTGTGATTAAAATGCCTGGTGGCAATAAACTGGTGGCCTGATCCTCAGTTGCCCTGTGAACCTGCTTTTCCTTTAAGTTTCCTATGCTTCTAAAAAGGGTCTGAAATGTAAATGGTTATTTACGTGAATGTCATACATAGATGGAAAGAAAGAGAGCTCATTGAACCAATTTAAAGGATTTATTCTGCTGGACAGAATCCATTTTGCACTCTCTTCAGGCAATACCATCTCAGTATGGTGATAGCACCATCTCAGCATGGTGATAGCACCACTTAGAGGGGAGACACAGGCTTGTGTCACCTTTTAATTCAATGTTTTGGGCTGCAGGAAAATTAATTGGACTTCTCTCATGAATAAAATTGCAGGATCTGTGCCCAAATTAAGATGGGTCAGTTACACTGCAATAACTGGGAATGAAGGCAACTTTGCAACATCAGAAAATACATGGGCTTTTATTTTTTTCCTGTTGCAACCAGGTAAGAGCCTCTATTTCATATGTTCACAACTACTGAATGCTTCAGTCCTAGGTTTATCAGGGAATACAGAATATTTGGGAGAAGTTTTAACTCCTTTTTGATGAACAGCAAACCCCTTATTCAATTTACTGGCACCAGAATTTTATGTCACATCTGTCAAATGGCAGTATCAGTAGCTTTGTGCTCGGCACAAGTCTAATCATGCCTTAATTTATTTTGTTGCTTCTCCTCCCTTTCCACATTTTTAGTTCTTTCCTTCTTTCCACCCTCTAGATCTCAGTTAAGCAGTATGACAGAATATATACACAAAGATTGCAAAGTTGAGAATTCACTTCAGAATGTTAGTGTAATATGCTCTATGGTTATAACTGGAATATTATGCATGGAAAGCATACAGTATTTCTGAGGTAGGAACTCTGATAACCTCATCAATCATTTCCTGTACATTATGTACACTATTTAAGTAGGTGGAAAGCTAAGTATTTATCCTTGAGGTTAAGTGTATGTCAAGAAGAAGAAAAGTGTTTTCCATTGTAAATACAAAATAGATTTTCCAATGTTCTGTTTAATATTTGCTCCATTAAAAACCTTCTGTAACAGAGCGGATCAGAAGAAATGAGGAAAAGTACTTATCAGAAATAACACTTGTGAAGAAAAGGAATAGGAGAGAGCTTTACTAGGCTTTGGTGATTTGACTCCTCGGAGTCAAAGGCAAGCTAGAACACAGCTGCAAAGAAAATGCATTAAGGATTTTTAATACTCATTTCTTATCTATTAACTATTTGAAGAATAATGGTTAATACTTTCAAAAGTGTGAAATTTTGGTCTAAATCTCTTCCTACTGAAATCAGTAATACAAGTCCTATCAACCTCACTGGCAGCAGGGATAAGCAGCTGCTTAAGAAAACACTACTTTATAGGGTGGTCTTTTTTGTGTTTAAAGGCAGAGGGTTATTTTGAAAATACATGTAATCTGTAGTTTTTTCACCTTGAAGCCATACAAAATACGACAAGTTCAAAAAGAACACCACTTTTGTTTCAGGTGGAAAGGACTTCCAAAAGAACTCCAAATCTTCAGCAGTGAGAAGATGTGGCATAAACAAACTGATTTACAGCACGTAACGTGTTGGATTCACAACACAGCAAGCGAGGCAGCCTAAGCCAAATACAGAGAAGCTTCATACTGCAGTGATAATTCATCTATCCACTATATATATATAAATATAGCAAATTACATTTTCTACAGGATTCTTTTTGATGAAAATGACACTATTTAGGTAACAATCTATTCCTGGTTTTGCAAAATTCTTCTCTAAGTTATTTGAACAAATGTTGCTACCTCTGACCTTTTTAATGAACAACTCTTAATTAACAATGGAAAAGCCTTCATCGGGCATGAAACTTAAGATTAAAGAATGGCTTATGTTTTATTAATTTTATTCTATTGTGTCCTGAAACTTAATTCTTCTTTAGAATAAAATACAAGCAGACCAACAATATGTATCCAAGGTATATCTGTGTATCACTGCAATACAGGTTATATATATATAGAATGCCACTAAGATTTGGAAAAGAGAGATTTTTATGATGTGTCAGTTTAGATAAGACATTTGGAAAGCTGTTTTTCAAATAGGTGGTCTTCTTTAAAAGGAAACAAACACCACACAGAGTGTTGGGAAACTTACTACTACATCATCTTCTGGTTACCCAAGATCAGTATCTGGAAGTAGCTGTGGCGCGTATGAGTGAAAGCAGCAGTAAATTGCTCAGATTCATACAGATTTGTAACAGCCTAAAGAAAATCACATCAAAATACCTGGGTAATATCACCTGTCTATAGAAAGACCACAGGAACACAGAATTATTCTATTCCAATTATTCTATTATGTATGGGTCCATACTGCCAACTTGGCTCACTCTTCATCTTCAGAGCCCTGTTGCCCTGATCACCAAAACTGTGCACATGGCTGTCACACCTGGATTCCCTCTGCAGTGAGGAAACTAATGCTTTCTGTGGCAATTTGTTTCAGGGGCTGCTATAGGCATAATACTGTAGTAGATCCCACCAAGTGTGGCTCCTTCCTCTTGAGACAGCCCTCCAGCACTACCCCAGAAGGCTTTGTGCTTTTGCATGCTGCTTTTGTGTCTCCTTCCGGAAGAAGAAAAACACCAGCAAAATGAAAGACAGCCACCCAAGAGACAGAAAAACTATATTCACTCCATTGCAGGTACTTAAAATTGGAAACTCACAAGAAAGCAACGCCTCCAGACAGTCTGCACCTGGGAAATGGGAGTCTTGCTGGTGCAACCTGTAACAAGAATATAGACGCAAGTGTCAATAATTCAGTAACAACAAGGACTTCATTACACCTGTAATGTACACAATAAAGTTGGTCAACACAAACATGATAAACAGCTCTGTAGAAGTCACACTGTAAGACAGATAATTTATAATTACCCCAACCCAGACTGAAGTTTTAGAAATGGGATTCTGTATTTCAGTCTCAAATTCCGGAAATGTTAATAAAACTATTAAGTCCTAGAGTCAAGATTTGGGGTCCTACCTGAATAAGTATTTTCTTTTAAGACTTAGCCTCACTTATAAAAGTAGACAACAGTTCTCAATGCATAGGAAGAAAGACCAGTTGCTAAAAGCTAACAAAACCTAAATACAAACAAAGGGATTAAATTTAACCTTGTTTTGGAGACTCTTGGACCAAACAATATCTTAAGACTGTTCTAACCATTATGCTTTAATTTTAAATTAGATCAAATCTGGGTGCTTTCTTTGATGAAAATGCTCATTACTCATATTACATTTATGTTTGACAATGGAATATAGCTTATACCGAAGACAAACAATAACGCTGCTTTTAAAGGATGCAACTGATGAATAACCAGCTAGAAGAAACATAGAAATGGGAACTGAGAACTCCTAAAAGAACAGTGAGGACTCTACAAGACAACAAACCACAAAATATCCTTCAGGAAGATGTGAAAGCATCCAATATAGGTTTATACCTATAGTTTTTTTTTATTGTTTCAATGAGAAAAAAATCAGTGGCTGCAACTATAAATTAAAACCTAGGATTCATAAAAATATGTATTATATGACACAGTAAAAAAGAGGAAGTCAATGTTAGCACAATTAAAGACAAGGAGTGTTCTAATTCTATTAGGAAGGAGAAGGAATCCTGAAAACAGAATAAGAGCTGGAAATGCTAGAGTTATTTACAATAGTAAAATAAATGCAAGAGGGATGAGTATCTTGCATTAGTTTAACATTGAGTCATGTCCCACTAGGTGCAAGTTACAAAAGATGGTAATAGATTTGAGGTACAGCAGACAAGAGTCACAAAAATTATTTGCAGGATGTAAAACATCTTCTGTGAAAGAAACAATGGCATCTTGCTATTTAACTTAAATAACTGAGAAGCGATTTGATGTTAGGCTACAAGTATTCATATGGGGAGCATAACTCTTTTAAAGCAGAACTTTCAAAAGTTGCTGACAGATGATGCCATAGTGAACATAATGGAGGGACTCAGACCAGAAGGAAGACAAATGTAAATGTGCCATAGGGATGAGGAAAACCCACTGTATAAAGTCCTGCAATATTAGAACTAAGGGATGCTTCTCAAAACTGGTAGGAGAGTCATAGCAGTTTAAAAGAGAAAGAGAAGAAAGAACTTTAAGCATCAAGTAGAGAACTTGTGTCCTTCACTGCCTCAAGAGAGAGTGGAGGCAAGCATTATCTGCAAAGATCCACAACAAAGGCCCAAAAAGACAAGTGCATCAACAGCAGCTTTGTTAACAGATACTAGATGGAGCAGCCAGGGATGTGCCTCTAACATCCCTAATTCCATGTCAGTAGATGCCAGGTAAGACCAGGGGAGTGAAGCTCAGAGGTACATGCTCTACATGCTCTCCACACGTAGCATCTCTTAGTGACATGATTGAGGACCAAGCACCGGGCTACATGGACCACTGTTCTGACTGAATAAGAAGACATTTCTTGTATGTTCTTTATTTTAATAGCAGTGAGTATACCTGCACTTGAAATGACTTACCAGAACAACAGGGAATTCTGTGTAATTGGAATTGTTGCGTCAAGGTATATTTTCTTTAAGAAAAATGATAAAAAAGGAACTAATTCAGGTAAATCTCATGGCTCATGTTAGGGAGGAGTTCAGATTAAATCACAGTGCTATTCCCATCTTGCTTCATAATCTATTAATCTATGAAATTTTCTCATAGCTTAATAATTTTTCAGTTTCAGGCTTGCTTTTTCTTTACTAGGCCCTTTATATTTTTAACTATATGGTTTTTAAGAGGGTCCCTTACTACCTTTCCCCTTACATACAACCACTGCTTATCTTTAATAAATGGATAACTGTACTGGCTTTATGCTGTTTACTGTTCTCCACATTTTTTCATCTGCTCTGTGTGTGCTACCCAGCACAAGAAGGTACCTTTCAGTAAAGATTGCTTGAAAGTGGAGATAAAGAAAGGAAGCAGAAGAAACAAAGACAGGGAGTCAGGGTCAGAGGAAGGAAAAGACAAAAGGAAATGTTATTGCTGGAGGATTTGAAAATAATTCACCATAATTTTGAAAAGCCTTTAAAGGCTGGAGAACACAAACCAACCATTTTAAAGAATTTATAATAATATTTCTGATAATATTACCACTCATTTTTACAAAACTAGCTGGTTGTTTAAATGTAAATGTGCTGCAGTGGTGGGATATATTGGGAGCAATAATTTGTCATAATGGTGGAAACGGTATACTTCCATTCCTTAACTTGCCTTTTTGGTGCTACTGTGAATTACACAGGGGTAATTTTTAGTGCCAGTTGAAGAAGGCAGTTACTATGATGCGCACATGGTACTAGGGTTAACAAAAAGATATTTCTTTGTTAATGACTATCCCATGAAGACCTGCATATTAGCTTAGCTTTATAAGCATGGTTTGTCTAACTCCAAGTCATTAAAGAGTGTTATTTGGGTTTTTTAAATCTATAATTTAAATTGGTTTTATAGTTATTTTTCTGATAATTATTTCAAGAAGAAATAACAAACTTTAGGGTGGATTAAGAAGAAAAAAGTAAACAACTGCAAAACAATAGAATGCTGAAATAGGATCTTTGTTAAAGCCCAAAGTTCCTGAGCATATTCAAGATTATATTTGTGGAAGCTATGGTACAAACTGAAAGTATCTTCACTGAAGTAGTTCTTTGATAGCAAGGGAGGAAAAGAAAAAAAAAAAGAAAACAAAAGCCTTTGCAAGTTTCTTTCTACAAACAAACAGGAGGAGGAAAGCCTTTGAACTCCTATTGTTCTGACAACATTAGCTATGTTTTATCCAGCAGAGTGGTTTTAAATGCTAGTGACTTACAGACAACACCGTTTGGGTTTTTTTTATCGAATAAGCAGTGGCAAGAGTGGTGAGAGACAAGCCAGCTGAATATTTTGTTGGATGAATCAGTCCTACTTGAAAGTAACAGAGAGCTCTTGGAAGCTGAAATACAATAATCTCTACCAAATGGCATGAACACTTGCAACTTGTTATGCTGCACAGCAGTCAGGGAGAAAGTGCGTTAACACAGTAGATAAAAATTCCAGCAGTATTTGGAATCTGAATGTTGGTCAAGGTCCAAGTTTCAATGATAATTCTGATTTCTGTGTGTTCTGGGTTCAGCAGTAGCAGTCATTTTTCTCCTTCTTGGTAGCTGGTGTAGCTCTGTGGTTTTGACATTTGGTCTGGGAACAGTGCTGATAACACTGATGTTTATAGTTATGGCTTCGAATGTTTGGTTTGACCTAGGACTTTCTGAGCCTCATGCTCTGACAGGGAGGAGGGGAAGCCAAGGGGAAGCAGACAGGACACCTGACCCAAACTGACCAAAGAGGTATTCCATACCACAGTACGTCATGTCCAGGATGTAAAAACAGAGAGCAGAGACCTGGAAGGTGGGGGTGCACTGCATGGTCAGGCTGGGTATTGGTGGTGAGCAGTTGTATTCCCTTCCCTTCTATTTCTCTTGTCATTATTACTGGTGGTAGCAATAGTGGTTTGTGTTATACCTTAGTTACTGGACTGTTCTTATCTCAACCTGTGGGACTTGTATTCTTTCAATTCACCTCCTCATCCCTCCGGGAGCAGGGAGGAAGAAAGAGGGAGGAGTGAGTGAGCAAAGTGAGTGAGTTATAGTGGCTTAAACCACAACACTGTGGCAAAAGATAAATCAGAAACTCCTGGCAGACCTGAATTTTAGAAAGCTGGGTGGGGAGTGTCAGCATCCTGTTAGAACTGTCCTGCAGACTTCCCATCAACTGGAAGCTCTTCATTACAGCATGCACTATGAACATTTAAAACATCATGGTATGGCTAATATCTTTATTTTAAAAGACTTATGAAGAGTGCTATTTTTGGTGAACTATGTTAAAACTAAACGATAAGGTCACTTAAGATGGATCTGAGCCAAAACGCCCTGCCTAAACTTCAAAGCCTTCATAATCTCACCAGGGATCCCAAACCTCTTCCTCTTGTGCAACTGTCTTAATCCAAACTTCAAACCTACAGGCTGGCAGGCAGTGAGAGAGAGTAGTTTTCAAGGTTAGGACAGAATATTTACTTTCCTTGGGTAGTGCTATATTTTTCACTAATGCTGAACTATGCTTAAATTTGTCATCTCCAGAGGCTGACTGGCATGCTCCCAGGCCCAAGTCTGTAGGAAGCTATGCAGGAGGTGCTGAAAGATTTTAAGCCCCATTGACGTCAGTGCTTATTGATGGCTTTCAGCAGTTTTGGAAGGTGGGTATGGGAGGGGTGGCTGAATCACATGCCAACGTATTAAATTATCCTGACACAATAAAAACCTATAATCACAGCAGATTGAATTCATACCTTAAGTCTAAACAAGAAAAAAATTAGTTTTTGCCTGTTTCTGCCAGAAATAAGTAGCAAACTGTGAGTAAATCACATTGTTTATACCACTTATTCTATGTGCAATGGAAACAGGAACAGCTGTTCCTTGACTGCTGTTTGTAACAAATGTACAGTGTTAGCTGTTATAATAGCAAAGTTTACAAGACCTGCCATCCGTTCCCAAACACTGTGTTTTGGTTGGTGTTTATAAAGGCAGTTATTAATGCTCATTCCAGTTTAAGGAGTGCCACAAAAAGAAAGAAAACCAACCCTGAAACCCCAAATCCTTATGTGGGTCTTTTCTTTTTTTTCCCCTTAAAGTGTGAAAAAACG
>JASSUY010039918.1:0-13984 GCA_032466535.1 Forpus xanthops | reverse complement strand
ACAGGGTGCCCAGAGAAGCTGTGGCTGCCCCATCCCTGGCAGTGCTCAAGGCCAGGTTGGACACAGGGCTTGGAGCAGGCTGCTCTATGGAAGGTGTCCCTGCAATGAGAGAGGTTGGAGCTGGAGGCACTTGAAGGTCCCTTCCAACCCTCAGCTATTCTATGATTCTATGATCTTCCAGAGATCTGTGGTCAGCCACAACAGGCTTGGGTTTCCAATGGGAATTCTTGAACTGGTGAAGCACAGATTTCCAAAGGAGCTTCTAAAATCTTAGTAGAGTGGATCACAACTACATGAACCAAGGGCATCTTCCTTCACAGATGGAAAGATATAGAAATGATGCTGATAAAATGCCTGCAAACTGTAACACACCCACAACACACAGACTACCATCTATTGGGGTTTTGCATGTAAATTCCGGGTGAAACTTGTAGCCAAAATTGGCAACTCAAAAAGCAACCTGAGGGGATGCAATTCCTTCCTATGAATTTGGGGTCCAAGAATAATGATATCTGTTAGCTGTGTGCTGAACCAGCCAGAGTGATTCAGAATGGTTGGCAAAATGGAAGAGTTAGTCATTGGGAAAGATCAAGAAGTTACTGTTGGCATATTGTGGGGATGTCAAGGAGAACAGAAAACCAAATAGGGAAAAGGAGAATGGGATGGAAGAGAAGCTGAGAAGGAGATGGAGGTGGAGGGTAACTTCTCAAATAAGGAATATTCTGGAAGATAATAAGAACATTATGGAGTTCAACAGAGACAAGTGTAAGGTCTTGCCCCTGGGTAAGCACAATCCAAGAGTGCAGCACAGGCTGAGATCTGGGTCTGAAGAAGGGCCACAAAGATGATCCAAAGACTGGGAAGCGTGTGAGGAAAGGCTGAGAGAGCTGGGACTGTCAGCCTGGAGAAGAGAAGGCTCTGGGGGGACCTTAAAGGGTGGTTATAGAGACGAGAGAGTCCCTCTTTTTACAAGAAGCCCTATGGAAAGGAAGAGGGGTAATGGGCAGAAGTTACTCCTGGGGAGATTCCCATTGGACACAAGAGGAAAATGTTTCACACTGAGCACAACCACTGCAATACTCTCCTCAGGGAAGCAGTGACTCCTCAGCATTGGACACTGTTAGGACTAGGCTGGACAGGGTACTGGGCCATGCAGTCTAAGTCATGCTTTGCCTGGAAAGGTTGGATCACGTGATCCTTGAGGTCCCTTCCAACCTGGGATTCCAGGATTCCATGAACTCAGGGATCAATGCCCGATGCTAAGCATAGACAAACTTGTTGGCTACAGATGGGAGAGCAAGCTACAGTGGGGCATGGAGTATCGCTTGACTTCTTTGCCTGACAGGTAACTGAAATGAACTCACATTTAACTTATGTTTAATACAGGCAAAGTGAGAGCCCCACACATGGTCTGCTTGGCCCACAAAGTGTGAGGAATCATGTAAGAGAAGAAGGTGGGAGGTGCTAAGTAGAACCAATGAAGCCTGATGTCCTACAGAGGTTCTAGCTCTCCATTGGGTCGCCAGGTGTCTGTAGTAGGCACTACAAAACAGACTCTAAGAGAGTCTAATAGGCTCTAATAATAGGCTTTAATAGACCCTACATAAATCTTTCCATGCTTGGGATATTCACATTTGGTTGAAGCCCAATGGTTATCAGCCAGTTAGCACTTTATGCCTTTAACATCAAGAAGCTGAACAGACAGCCAGATGCATACAGTCATCAAAGCCTTGTTTCCAAGGAAGCCGGGCTCATAGATGCCTGAAGGAGCTCAAGGAATTAGGATGGACTTCTTACACCTCTCAAGTGTTGATTCACAAGCCCCCACACTAGAATTGACCTGCCAGACAAAAGTCAACATCATGCTTTCTTGGTAACAGGCTCTGACAATGAGCCTGGGTGTGAAATACCAGCCTGGCAACATCCAAACAGGCACGAAAGAGATTGAAGTGCACTTTTGAAAGCAATCCCTGCTTTAGATTTGTTTCTATATTGAAGAGAGTGAGGGAGAACACGGAAAGGTTGAGGTCGCAATGACCAAGTGATTCACCAGGAAAGCGATGGTCAATAGGTAGGGATGGGTTCCACATTTAATCTCTGTGCTGGGCTTTAGGAATACAAAGTGCTCATGACTCTTTGGGACCTAAGTGGCTATGTGACCCCTCCTAAGGCTGCATCGTGGGTTTGTATTATGTCTTTGCAACTAAAAATTACGGCTGAAAACCTGAGAAAGAACAAACTGGAGAGATATGGTTCAGTAAAAAGAATCTGCAAAGGGCAATTACAAATTTGGGGGGGGGGTTTGGAGTAAGCTGAAGTAAGATGAAGTTTTATGCTGGAATAAACAGGGTCTATGTCTGTGGTGTCACAAACACCTGAGCTGCTCAGGTGGTGTAAAGAAGAGCATGGTAATTACAAGCACATTGGTTGCCCAGAGAAGCTGTGGCTGCCCCATCCCTGCTGCATCCCCATTAAGAACAGGTTGGACACAGGGGCATGGAGCAAGCTGCTCTAGTGGAAGGTGTCCCTGCTCATGGCAGGGGTTGGAGCTGGAGGAGCTTTAAGGTCCCTTCCAACACAAACCACTCTGTGATTGTGTTATCAGTAGATGTTTACTACATGGGCCTCCTTTTTTCCCTTCAGTCTTGATCTATACTCCAGAAACTTCTCAGGGTTTGGATGCAGATTCACTCCAGGGAAATACAATATCGTGATCAATATTGATGACCTATCATCATAAAAGTCATTCAGAACTCCAAGTGGAGGAAGGAGATTTTTGCTGGACAGAGTCATACATCAAAGGCTGAGACAAGAAGTAATCACCAAAACTGGTGGGAACAGCCACCTCTCTGGGGCTTTGGCTGTAGAAAAGACCCTTTTGAACAATTTGCTTCCCCACCAACCTACCGGAGGTAGCATCCTCAGAAGTTCCCATCATGAGAGCAGTTGTGAGCTCTTCCTGATTATCCTCAGAGGTTCTGCCCAGGCTCCTCTTTGTGACAGATCACCTCTGCATTGGAGACGACAGGTTCTCATAGAGGACCAAGCAGAGCACAAGGACTTGGAGCTGCTTCCCATGGTACCTAAGCCTGCCTTGAAGGCACACACTGATCAGTAGCTCTTTGGAAGGAGAATTTATGTGATAACACCATTAACTTCACAACATCTTGAGAAGAGAGAAAATGATCCTTCTCCGTCAGTGCAGTTTGCCAGTTCTAAAGAAGGAGAATGACTGCTGGGGAATAGTAAATGTTTCCCATTGGCAGGTTTCCTTCTCACAGCCCACAGCTCCCCATGAGGGTGGCAGCCACTTGCTTTGCCTAAGCTGAGAGCCAGCCTTGGTGAAGGAAATGATATTCAGGTCTCTGCTATCATTGGTTCTAAACCATTTGTGCCTGTTTCAGCCCACGGATAGGATTCTGGTTCAGTTTACAACATGGTCTCTTTGCTGCCTTAGAAGATCTCACTTCCTCATCTGTGCCATTGAGAGACATCCAGTGATGCAGTGTCCATTTAGATGGTGTGAGGACCACCAGCCTGGAGCTGAAGGGTGATAGAAGAAAGATGAGATGAAACAAAGTGAAAGATGACTGATAAAAGTGTAATTCCACTGATAATCCCATCTGTCAGTCTAATAACTCACAATGTGTTTTTTAATAATAACTTGTGCTCAAATAACAGCTCCTGTATGTGGGGTTTTAACCAGTTTGTAAGTATTAACTAAAGCCCAAAAGAGCCATGTGAAGCAGGTGGGAATTCACATGGAATAGCACTCTCAGTGCCTCCTCATTCCATAGGCAAGGAAGTTGGCAGCACTGCAGGCAAGATGCAATTTGCTCTGAACAAACTAGCTCCCCTTGGTGGTATCCAGAGACATAGACATGGAATAAGGTTGGAGGAGCAAGCAGGAGGGTTTGGGCCACCTCTTCCCAGCACTGCTTCATTCAGACTTCAGGTGCAGAGGTCTGTGGGGGGATTCTCTGCTGTCTTGAGCCAGCAGAAGCTGTGAAGAGCTGTGGTCGCTGGTGTGATGTTCAGAGTTGCCTTCACCTTGCTCAAAGCTCAGATGCTGCTGCTCTAGGTAACCACCTACTTCATCTGGGTCTAAAGACGGTGTTGGCAATGGACATCTCAGTGCTGGTAACAGTCTGCAATCAACCCTTACAATCCCTAATCCTAACTCCTCTTTGAGGAAATCCTCTTTCCTTCTTGACTGTGCTGGGAATGACCAACGGGGACATCTGGACCTCATAAAACACTTGGGACTCAATTGCTTTCATGCTGTTCTCCCTCAGCCCAACCATCCCATCTGTGGAAACGCTCTTGTATCTGTTATTTGCTCCACGTTTTCTTTTAATTGCTGTATTTAACTTCTGATGCTGTTGCACTCTAAAATAGATAACCTGCTTGGCAGCATGCGTTCCTGAAATAATCAACTTCATTAATATGATTAGGAGAAAAATCTTTTACTGCTGTGGGCAACTGAAGAACGAGCATTTAAATAGAGAGTTTCTTGGTTAGGGCTCTTTATTTTTGCAAAGTATAAAAAAATCAGTTAACTTTAAAGTTTTCTAGCCCAAAATAGTACTGATTTTCATAGTGAAGTCATAAAAAAGCATCCTTCCATGCAGAAAGAAACAAAATGTTAAATATTGTGTGTTCTCACATATTCATTCCATGAGTAATACCTGAATGATGACTTTTGACCAGTCAAAAAATCAAGACATAAGAATGCTCTATAATATGAAACCATCAGAAAGATGATTGTGCAGTTAACATGGGCTGATGGCTTAGAATTTGTAGGATTTCTGTTACTCTGCTAAATTTACATCCTTAATTTGCTTAAATTACAATTTCTCAGTCTGCTTACCGCCTTTTCTTAGCCAAGCCTGAAAATGAGCTACAGTTGCATGTTATTAGTCTTATTGTGGAGGTTTATAAGTGTAACGACAGTGATTTAAGGATGCTTGGATGGTTAAAACTGAGGTAGAATGAAGAGCACTTGGGGAATTAAGGCTTGCACAAACTCAAGCCTTCTTCTTCTTGCTTCTGAAAGCCAAAAGCACATTATTGTATGTTCAGTAAAATAAACCATCATTTTACTGCACATTTATCATTCAAGTGTTTTTCAGCCATACTCACAGACAAGGCCACGCTGAGCCATGCACTGCACAGGCAGAGAAATAAAAGGACAGTCTGTGTCTCACAGAGGCTACGGTCTAAGGATAAAGCAAGATAGAACAGATGGAAGCAGACAGATGGAGGAAAGCAAGAAAACAATGATACAATGTCAACCAGCGTGACGGGAAGTCAGCTCAGCACCCCAGGATCCTGCTAGGCAGCTTTGTGCAGGAATCACAGCAAAAGGCTGGGAATGGCGAGGGGAAAGAGCATGAAGGTGCTTGTCTGTGTGGTCAGAGTGAGATAAGGAATGCTGGCGCTGCTGGAAGAGAGGGCTGGCTTTCTGATGCTGATGAAAGGTGACAGATGCACAGGGAGCAGGTAAATAAAGCTTTGAAAATGAAGAGGAAGCCTTTGAGTTGGAGGCAACAGAGAAGGAGTTAGAGGATGCAGAGCATCAGAAGTGAAAATGTTTGGGTTTGCAGTTTCCCCTTGGGTAATAAGCAGTTTGCAAGTATTAACTAAAGTCCAAACTAGCCGAGTGAGGCAGGTGAGGTTAGGCTGTGATGTCCAGAGATGGGGATATGTCACAGTGGGGTATCACAGTGTCTGGAATGCAAAATGGTTGGATGTACGTAACTGCATCTCTGAGTCTTCAGGTGGAAAGAGTCAGGAGGCGTTTAGACAGCTTGAACGAAGGGACTAAGAGGAAAACCCAAGTCAAAGGTGGGACCCAAAGGAAAGGTCTGAGTAATGATCTGCTAATAAAAGCAGAGAAGGGCATTCAGAGCTTGAACTGGCATCCATGATAAAAGGATACCAACACAGGCTGGGTTTCTGCTGCAGATGGAGGAGAGCAGGTGGAGTAAAGGGCTGGATCTGTGGGCTGCTATCGCAAGGGCAGTACCTGGATTTGTGTCCGTGAGATTGTCCCAAAGCATACAGCACAAAGAATATAGAGCCCTGTGAGACCTGCACATAGCC
Source organism: Forpus xanthops (assembly GCA_032466535.1). NCBI lineage: Eukaryota > Metazoa > Chordata > Aves > Psittaciformes > Psittacidae > Forpus > Forpus xanthops. The sequence continues at coordinate 7,879 of JASSUY010039918.1, read as the reverse complement.
TGGGAGCAAGAAGAGAAATATTCTCCCAAGTCAATACTGAAGGAGCTTGTGGAGAAATTAGAAGATGCCAGAGAAGGACAAGACTCCAAGAAGAGCAGGGTAACTTCTGGAATTCATTGACAGGACAGGGAAGGTGAGGATGAAGTGTTGGTTTTGAGATTGAACTTTAAAGAAGTCATGAAGGATTCTGGAATGAGCATTTCTTGGGTATTGAAAGGGACGGACACTGGAAGAATCCAATATAAGTTTGGTACATCCATCCCTGGAGATATTCAGAACTTCACCGGACAAAGTTCTGAGCAAACTGATCTAACTGTATCTGCAAGTCCCTTCCAGCCCTTAACTATAATGAATCTGTGGCAGCAATTGTTCACTGTGTTCATTGAGCTTAGAGGTCTAGAGAGAAGGCAAGGTGGAGCAGGGATGGAGGTGGTGGGTGGGATTCAGAATGGAGCTGATTGGGATGTGGAGAAATGGGTTTGGAGATGACAAAGCATGGTTGTACTGAGAGGGGAAGTTAGCAATGAGGAATGAGGGTGTAAGGACAGAGTGGGAGATGGGACAAAAGTGAGTGCAAGGGAGACAGCTTCAGACATTTGAGGCAAGTGTGGGGATGATCAAGAAGCCCCTGCGCTGGTGACCACAGAGGAGACAATGAAAGGCAGATGGAGGGCGGGTCCGGACCACAACATACAATTTCCATGAACTCTTGGGAATATTAGGCAAGATATTGTCCTTGAAGAGAAGCAGAGCAAAGAAGAAAGGGATCCTCAAAGAGTGAACAATGCAAGAGACTTAACAGTGCATTAGCCAGGCAGAACTCAAGATTGAGTGAATTCACTCAAAAGAATGAATATACAAAGGATGAAGTCATCCTTGCTCTTCATCATTGCGATTCATCGGACCAAAGATAGACTTTTCGTAGCACAGATATCTCCATTTGAACATGGGCTCTGTTAAAGTCAACACAGAAGAACAGAAACTTTGAGGGCATGCTTCATCTCCTCCTAAAATAGAGATGTAAAACAGATCTGCTGACTCATGCCTTAAAAGAGTATGATTTTTCCCCACAGATTAGAAAGGGAGCTCACACACACGAGTTCAGATTAGAAGCATGTACTGTAGGAATGTAACCTTTGATAACTGCTGTGCTGCCGATCCATCCCAAACACTGTAGTCTGGACATGGGACCAGGGATGAGCTAAGATTGGGCAGCCTTGCAGTGGGAAAGAAGAGCAGAAGAAACAAAGGTGGAAATGATGGAAGAATGGAGATCAGACAGATCCAGTGGTAATCCAGACAGCATGGAAAAACTGACTGTGGGTTTATGGTCAGTGTCTCCAGAGCACTCAGTGTGTGGCTCCTCTTGAGAGCATGAAGGTTGACTGAGAGCTTTAGGTACAAGGCTGGAGCTCCTGAAACAGAAGCATGTGACCATGTGAACATCTGCATCAGAACAAGGATTCTAAGCTCCCTTTACAGTCAGCTAAAATCTGAGGATCAATTCTGTTGCCCAAGCATAGGCATTGAGTGCCACTTGAAATGCTTAGCAGTATCACATCTCCTTTTCCATACGGGCACAGGTCTCCCATTGGTCTGGTGTCAGATTTACGAGCTCTGCGTGGATGTCTCAGGCACTCTATAACATTTTAGGTGGCACCAGATGTCTGTGGCTAAGTAGCAAGAGTTGAGCCCAGTGAAGTATAGGAATGATGCAACTGATCCTAGAGTAGATACCTGCGTTGTGGCAGTTGAATGCTTCAGGAATCACTGAAAGCTCCTATGGCAGAAGGGTGAGGGCTATCCTCCCACCAGCTCCATGCAGATGTGGTGGTACCTTGGACTGAACTAGGTGTTATTTTTAGGCAGCTGGGTCCAATCCTGCATTGCTACCAACTGTAGAGGGGTTTGAACACAGTCCACATGTAGAAACCTCTGTGTGGAGACTTGACCTCAGGTTTAAGTCCTCTATCAGTTGAACTTCACTTTTGGTCTGTAATTCAGATATGCCAAGGCATAAGGGCACTGGTGTGGTGGGTGGACTAAGAAGACTGCTACAGAAGACAGACTGAACACTTAAGTAGACTCCTCAATGTCTTGTCTTCCACAGATACAGCCTCAGATGCTACTGTAGAACTTATGGGGATGTCAGTCTGAAGAACTAGGTAGCCCTGGCACAATCAGGTCCAGAGTGCCAAAAAGCCACCAGCACACTTAGCAGAGATGAATATGTTTCTGGCAGCCCTTTGCAGCACAGAAAGCAAGGTCTTAACAGGTGATGGAGCACAAATGATTCCACTATCAGAGCAGAAGCACACTGATGGCACGACACAGGCAGTAAGTGTACTGCAGGAGCTATTCTGGACCTGTGGATAAAGACTCCAGTTCCCAGCCCATTTGTCATTTTTCATCCCCATTAAATTCACTTTATTTTCTTGTTTAAACTTAGCATATAACTCAAAAGAATGTAACATTTTAGCTTGACAAGGAGTTTATTCAGGCAGCTGATTTACCAATGCAAAGGCTACTCCCTACCAACTCCTACCAGAAATGTATGTTCAGTCAGAAACCTCTGATTTCATTAAAGGATTTAGATCTCCACACATTATCCCAGCTGGATAATCTGTAATTAGTTGTACACTTTTCCAAAGGAACTTTGCTCTGATTTGCCTGAAACCTGGGGAAGGGCTCCATGCATCCATCACAATTTCCTACCACTTTAGAGACGCTGTGTGGGCAGATTTAATAGGTTCTCTCTCGCTTCCTGGTGAGGAGAAGGATTGCATAAGATGTGAGTCAAGACACGGGTCCTGAAGCTGTGACTGTGATACTTGCAGGAGCTGCACTGTCTGCCTGGCATGTCAATAACCAGCACATTTTGCAGCAGTGAAATCAGCCAGCTTTGGGTCACTGGAGAAAGGTGGACTCAAATGTTCTCCCTGTGCTTGAAAACCTGGGATCAGCACAACCCACTCTTTGGGAGGAAGGCTTTGGAGTTCCTTTTATCATCCCAGCTTACTGTATCCTAAGCTTTCTGACACCTAAGATGAAGCTTTCTTTGGCGGAGTCCTCTTGATCGTTTCTCTGAGAGTCCCTGTTTATTCACAGTACTTTCCTTAAGGTTGCTTTTCACACAGATCCAGAGCCTTTCCACACCTGGCTGTCCTCCCTGTATATGAAATAAGATTTTAAACAACTTACACACCACTGACAGAGAGAAATTCCAAACTTCCTCCATTTTCAGTTCCCCAAAATTGAGTCTATTTCACCTAATTTTGAGTATCTTATCAGAACTCCTAACTTAGATGTATGGCTATCCCAGGTACCTTCTGGGGTCACTGGAAGTAACAATGTACTGTCAAAGAGTAGATCTTTGGCATGCTGAATTACTTCTTCCCTGTGAGGGTGCTGAGGTGTTGGCACAGGGTGCCCAGAGAAGCTGTGGCTGCCCCATCCCAGTGTTGAAGGCCAGGTTGGACACAGGGGCTTGGAGCAAGCTGCCCTAGTGGAAGGTGCCCCTGCCTGTGGCAGGGGTTGGAACTGGATGAGCTTTAAGATCCCTTCTAATCTAAATCCACTCCATTATCCTGCACCTCAACAAAGGATTGTGGGGCAACCTTTGTGCCAGCTTAAATGCCCAGTTAGGTGCCTGAGGTTGGCAGAGTGATGCTGGATCAAGTTCCTCAGATCATTTTATCTCATTAAACAGTGTTCTTGTTTTAATCCTGATTTGTTTTTTTTTGAGATTGGAAATGTCAGTTAAACCCAGATTCTGTTTATCCCTCAATCTGATTTAGACAGAATCAGCTAACAAAGCCTCTTGCCTTCTCTGACTGTGTTTGAGCAAGTATCATTGAATCACAGAATAGCCTGGACCCCACAGACATTTGGTCATTCTATAGGATGGAAGGACCCCCAAGTCCTTCTCCGCAGGGCTGTTCCATCACATCACCCCCAGCCTGTGCTTATGCTTGGGATTGTCCTGACCCAGGGGCAGGACCTTGCACTTGGCCTTGTTGAACTCCACAAGGTTCACATGATCCCACCTCTCCAGCCTGCCCAGGTCCCTCTGGATCCCATTCCTTCCATCCAACTTGTCAGTGTCACCACACACCTCAGTATCATTGGTAAACTTGCTGAGGGTGCCCCAATCCCAATGTCCATGTTGCCAACAAAGATGTTTGAACATGATCAGTCCTAACACCGACCCCTGAGGAACACCACTTATCACTGGTCTCCACTTGGCCATTGAGCCATTCACCCCCAAGTCTTTGAGTGCGACCATTCAGCCAATTCCTTTTCCACTGAGTGGTCCATTTATCAAATCCATGTCTCTCCAGTTTAGAGATAAGGCAAATAATGGCAGACCATTGGTGTTACTGCAGACACCAAGGAGAAATATCTTTTCCCAGCTTTCCTACAAGTCATATTGACCTACACTGGTTCTGTTCCACCCCTTCCAGTTCCTATTTCTCCAGCCGAATAAACCACAGCATGAAGCACAGCCTCCCCATTCACACATTCATTTCCATGTTCCCTGAGCAGCATAGACTCTTTGGTGCCTATGTTCTATCATAAGATCTATCCTGAGCTCTACCTCATTATTATCATCATCCTAATACCTGGTTTCATGTCCTGCACCCTCAGGTTGCACTCCTTTACTTACACTAATACATACACATTGCAGCTCGTCTTTTAATGGAGCACTCCCACTGTCCTTTCACTAATTGAATCACCTAATCAGGCTTCTCATGTTCTGTCTCCGTGCTGCCCACCCTTCTGCTCATTGACACACTTTAGCTTCCCCTACTTGCTTTTTTTTGTCTCATATTTTTAACCAAGACTAGGTGTAGAGATCACCTCGATCTGTCCCACTAATCCACATAAAACCTTCCAATTGCAAACCAGGAAAAGGCAGAGAGGAACCAGCTCCATCCGGTTCTTGAGATACCTCAAGGGAAGGGATTCTCGCCTTCTGCTGTGCTCTGGGGAGACCTCCCTGATCCAGCTCTGGGGCAGCAGGATAACAGAGATGTGGAGCTGTTGGAGCAAGTCCAGAGGAGGCCACAGTGATGCTGCGAGGGCAGGAGCAGCTCTGCTCTGGAGCCAGGCTGAGAGAGCTGGGCTGGGGCAGCATGGGGGAGAGAAGGCGCCTGAAGGGGAGACCTTAGAGCAGCTCCAGTGCCTAAAGGGGCTGCAGGAAAGATGGAGAGGAGCTTTGCGCAAGGGCCTGTAGGGACAGGCCAAGGGGAATGGCTTTAACCTGCCAGAGGGGAGACTGAGATGAGCTCTTAGGCAGAAGCTGTTCTCTGTGAGGGTGCTGAGGCGCTGGCACAGGGTGCCCAGAAAAGATGTGGCTGCCCCATCCGTAGCAGTGTTGAAGGTCAGGCTGGACACAGGGGCTTGGAGCAAGCTGCTCTAGTGGAAGGAGTCCCTGCCCGTGGCAAGGGTTGGAGCTGGCAGGGCTGGTCAGGTCTGGATCTCTCTGAACGTCTTCCACAATGACGGTCTTTTATTAGCATTCCTCTCTGGTTCTCATGCCCAGTGACATTTCCCTGGGAAGGATTTTCACATATTACATCTCAGACTGAGTAAGTCTCTGGATATTGTTAGCAAATTAATAAAGAGTGTGAATAGCTTCCTGTGTGATGTGTAAGTGATAAACACTCCGAAAACCCTTCCTCCTCCCCTAGCTGCTTGTGAATTGCTCTTCTAAAAATAAAGGGAATGACAGAATTCCTGTATTGTGTGACAAGAGGGGCCCTTCAGTCACTCGCAGCTGAGAAAGGCTAATGTCTCAGATGACATTTGGGACTGTTATTAGTGGTAGGGGCTCAATTCTGCTCCCTGTGCTGCTGTAATGAGGGAGAAATGGCAGCGAAATCAAGCAGACTATTCTTTGTGTTTCCTAGGGAAAGCAAACATGGAATCTCTGCTTCTTGCAGCAATATTTCCTTTCTCATTCCTCTTCCTCACCCCATCACCCAGGCGCACACCCCTGTGTGCTGCTTTCTTAAACCTCACTCTTAAATTATGAGGTGGTGATTTGGGGGCTGTGCATAAACCAGGAGTCTGATTCCAACACACTTAATTGCGTCTGCAACAGGAGATGGGTTTGGATCTGAAGCTGCATTTTCTTGTCAGAGCTTTAATTATTTGAAGGAATGTTTTACCCTGATGTACTTCAGCGTTCCCATCTATCCGCTGTGGAATTAACACCCGGTTCAGTGTGGAATTAATGCAGACAAAAAAAATGAACATGCATGCTGCCTTTTGGGAGATGTTACATTGGATACATAGCTGATAACTGCTACGAGGGGAATAAATAACTCCAGAGCCAGGAAACGTTATGGAGAAGCCTTTATTTTTCAGTCTGCTTCAGCTTCTCCCTTTTCTATTGTCTCCTATGGACAGTCTGGAGCTATATCCATATGGATGGCTGGATATATTGCTTATGCCAACCCCACAAAAGCTTAATTGCTTTTGAGAAGGAGCTCAATAACTTTAGGAATGATTAAATGGTGTTTTGTCTGGGCAACACGGGTTGTGAAGCTGCAGTACCTGACCCTGGAGACTCCTCTCAGTCCTCTGTAGCTCTTGAGCCATAGGGAAGGGCTGTCAGTTCCCTGTCAGATCAATGAGCTGCATCTTCTGCTGCTCTGGCTTCAACTGTCACCAGCTCTTAGTGCTGGAGAGGAAGGGTAAGCACATCAAATACAGCTGGATGGTTGTGGGTTTATGGGGAATTCCTTCCTCATCCTTGCTGACAGCCAGCTAAAATATCAAGTGCTCGTACTGAATGCCTCAGGGGTGCATTATGGCTGTGTCAGAAAAGCAGAGCTCCTCCTTCCTTCATAACACCCAAAGGAAAGCAGCAGATGAGAGCAGGGAGTCCAGATTCAGGTATAAAGGAGTCCTTCAGAGGCTTATATCAGCTGCTCAGCATATCCCTAAAACTGCTGCCTGTCCTTTGCCAGTCTGACTGGGAAAACAGCCCCTGACGACCGGCACTGACAGAACACCTCTGTGATGGAGTGGTCTGAGTAAGGTGAATGGGCCTCCCACTGGGAATTGCATCTTATTCCTTGGTAACAACAACACTATAGAATGACAGAATGGTTTGAACAGACCTTAAAGCTCCTCCAGCTCCAACCCCTGCCATTGCAGGGACACCTTCCATAGAGCAGCTTGCTCCAAGCCCCTGTGTCCAACCTGGCCTTGAGCACTGCAGGGATGGGGCAGCCACAGCTCTGGGCACCCTGGGCCAGTGCCTCAGCACCCTCACAGGGAACAGCTTCTTCCTTTTATCAAAGGATAAGATGCTACAGAAGGATCATTTCTCTTCATCAGGAACTGCGACAGGACAAGGGGTAATGGGTTACAGCTTAAATGGGGGACATTCATGTTAGACTTAAGGAAGTTCTTCCCTGTGAGCGTGGTGAGGTATTGGCACGGGTTGGAACTGGATGATATAAGGCCCTTTCCAACCCAAACCATTCTATGATCACCTCACTATCACCAGGTATCACTCCTCCATGAGCACACTGGCACAGAGGAGCAGGGAAAACTCCTTTTTATCACAGCAAAAGCATGCAGCCACCGCGTTCCCTTGAAAAAAAACCCTTATTCCCATCCATCCCTGCTCACTGCGCGCTGCTTCCACAGCAGATAGCTCTGATGCCGGTTTCTGTGTGGAGACATCATTCCCATTCCCATTCCCATTCCCATTCCCATTCCCATTCCCATTCCCATTCCCATTCCCATTCCCATTCCCCTCCGCTCCGGCTCCACTAACATCCGGGCATTCTCTCCTTCGCGCGCCAAAACGCGTCTAGGCCACCAACGGCCGCTCGGGGCGCCACTGCGCATGCGCAGAAGG
>JASSUY010039912.1:23746-36405 GCA_032466535.1 Forpus xanthops | reverse complement strand
CTGTAAGGGTGGTGAGGCACTGGAATGGGTTGTCCAGGGAAGTTGTGAATGCTCCATCGCTGGCGGTGTTCAAGGCCAGATTGGACATAGCCTTGGGTGACATGGTTTAGTGGGAGATGTCCCTGCCCCTGGCAAGGGGGTTGGAACTAGGTGATCTTAAGGTCCTTTCCAATCCTAGCTATTCTATGATTCTTTAAAGAAAAACAAACAAACAAAAAAAAAAAACACCAAAACCTTGTATTGAAAGATGCATTGATCTGTATCTATTGGGATTGAGAGAAGTTTAATTGTGTTGATATTTAACACTGTTGAAAGTGAGATAGATTCTGAACATGTAAAAAAAAAAAAAAAAGAATAATCTCTTGAAATATGTTAGCTTAGTTGAGGTTGCTACCTGCACTTAGATGCAATGAAGAATGGGAAATGATGTGCACATGACCACCCAGAGAAAATACTAGAAATTTGTCTACTCTGACATCAAGCAGGAGGAAGATGGTGATTAACACCACATACCATATTAAAAGGGTAGTTTTGCATTCAGGTTGAATTACAGGACAACAATGTGCAGCTTTCTTTTCACCCACTGAGAGATGAAAGTAGTAAGAGAAAGTGAAGACAATGCATGGTGACTACTGCAAGGACAGAGAATAGCTATTAAACTTAGGAAGACTGAAAATTGAAGAAATTTCCTAGTTTTTACTTCTTGCTGACATAAGGTGAAGACTTCTGGTGTTCATTTAGTTTTGTATTGAAACTTGTCAATTTTTCCTAAATGCTCTACTTTGTAAGGATAGATGCCCTATTGTTACTAGGACAATTTTGATGAGAGACTATTGTAATTTTTAATTTTTTTCTTCAAAATATGGTGGTATTTCTTCTCCAAATAACCTTTATATGTTGCAAAGGTGATGTATCCTTACATGCAGAGCATTCCTCTTCCTTTTATACACACCTTTTCCCTTTCGACTAAATTATTAATTGATCTTTCCTGCGCTTGAAATGTTTTTCTATAAATGTGTCTGTGTTATTTTTGATAAATCACATTGGAAGGAACCTCAGAAGGTCTCTAGTTGAACCCCCTGCCCTACAAAGGGTCAGCTGGGAGATCAAACATGATTGCTCAGAGCTTTATCTGGTCTGGTCTTGAAAACCTCCAAGGATGGTGGGGACAAAACCTCTCTGGGTTATTTGTTCCACTGCTTGGTTGTCTTCATGACAAAAAATTTTCTTTATACCCAGTCTCAACCTCTTTTTTCTCTGTTGGTTTTGTTTTCTTTTTCGTCAGCTTACACTCAAAAAAGGAATTATCAGAAGAATATTTGTTGTAGAAAAAATGAAATAGATAACAAAGAATCTAGTGTTTCTTTTTCTCTCTGTTGCCATACTACTGCTGTTCTCTTCAAAAGGTCTTGTATTCTATGCATGTTGAGACAGTAGAAAGTCATGTAATATTGATGATTATTTCCTTTTTTAGCATAGAAATTAAGAATATTATAAGTTGAGCAATAGCAATATTCAAATGGGGTAATGACTTTTACCATCCCCATAGCAAACTGTAGTAGTACATGTTAGGGCTATGCATAATTCAGTGATATGCTGCTTTCCACATATGTATTATGACTGACAACAAGAAACTCTGAAACTGGAGGCCAGGACATCTCTTTGGGGCTTCTGTAAAAGTGATCAGACCAAAGGCTGGGTAACAAGATTAATAATGGCATAAGTAATACTTGTTTCTCTGGTTATTATGACACAAAATTTGTTACTATCTGGCAGCTGTTTGACTTTTCATGTTCAACAGACACATGGCGCTGATGACTTGTGGGCAGCTGTCGACATGATGCAGCTAGCACTCTGGCAGTCACTTGGTAAGGCCAAGGTTCTTCTGAGTGTAGATGCACAGTGCTACCCCTATGCTTAAATCTGTCCCCTCATGGCTGTGGTTGATGCAATTTGGCTGTCAGAGCTTTGGAGGCAGCTTGCACTGCTTCTACCCATGCTGTACTTGTCTCTGCTTTAATGGAGTGGTTCAATTTCCATCAGCTTGGCATCTTTCTCAAGCAGAGTAAAAATTCCTTGAACATTCTGTATATGCACTTTTGCATAATTACCAAAGCATTATTTCTCAATTAAAAAAGGAAAAAAAAAACAGGTTATTATATTAACTGACTGCTCAGAGTATGATTTGATGCTTTTTTAATTATTTTTTTTTATATTGAAAATCCCTGAATTTTACCAAAGCTGGCTACTGCTCTAAGTCTTCAGGACATAATGTAGTGTCATGCAGAGATGCTTATACTTGCTTTGCCATTTTGGTAAGCTGCTTTTCAAAAGGATTAATGGACCTGGATGGAGAAGTACTTTAAGGCAGGTCTGTTACTTTACTAACTGGCATGCTTAGTTTAGTTTGGGAATCTCAGTATAGCATTACATTATGTAGTACTGACAGAGCATAACATATCTAGAGAATTACTTTTTTGTCAGACTAGAATTTTGGTCCTCTTCTGCTTTAGCTTGGTTTGATGTTCTGCTGCCAAGGGATACGAGTTACTCAGTGTATGATAATCAGCTTGAACTTTGGATATCTGAATGTCTAGGTCTTACTTGCAGTTCTGGCATCAGATCTTCTGCATGTGCCCAACCAAGTAAGGCAGGAAGATCAGATGCAGAAACCACTTTTTCTTTTGTATGTTGAATGTGTCTGGCCACCATTCATTTGTAAGCTTTTGCTTCAGATGTTTGCCTTGCAATTCTAACATGTCTAAGCTAAAGAGAGGGGAAAAAACAAACCATCAGACCCCAAAATTATCTCAGTCCTTCTCCAAATCAGTCTATGTAGCATATAGTGCACACCACTGTCAAACCTGAGCCATCCAGCACTGGCAATAAGCATATCTCACTTATTGTATTATAAGGACAACTTTACTGAAAACAGAGAATGTGGTTTCAAAAAAAAGTTCCTAGTGTTTTGAAACAGAGACTTTGCTTATCCCACATACGTTCCCTGGCTACTAAGTATTGTAAGCCTCTTCTATTTTAAATCATTCTTGACTGGAAAAATGCAGTCTTTTCCAATTAAATATCTTACGAAAACTGAGAATTTCTTTAAAGAAAGAAAATAAATAATAGAAAAGTCTCATAGTAATTTTGGTGAAGAATGCTAGCCTGCAAAAACTACTGCTAATAAGATGTAAATATCAATATTGTAGAAGCTGATGGACACTTAAAGATACATTTGATAGTTTTTATACCTTAGATAGTTTTTGATCCTGGAATCTGAATGTCATCCCATACTTTGCAGTTTTATATATAAATATACGCAGTTATAATATAAATATATATCTTAAATACATATCTAAATTCTCTCTGAACTGCTAGGTGAACATATTTTTTCCTTCACAGCAATCCTGAAAGTGTAGATTGGGGTGGTACTGAGAGCTGTCAAACTGCAATGCAGTCTTCCTGAGGTAGGTGAAGTGAATCCACTCTATGGTATATTAGGCTTGTGAGCTAATTTTTAAAATGGAAGCTGTTCTATAAATGCTTCAGGCATAATTAGGATATATTGGGAGAGAACTCCCTATGGAAATAAGTGCAGAGCCTGGTTGGCTGGTGCAGGCTTTCCAAGGTGCTACACGCCACAGACATAAGAAATGTATAAAGAATTCAGTCAGCTTTAAAGGTGAAAAATAGCAGCTGCTTATCCTAGTAAGGTGATATGGTTTGCAAAGAAGGAAGAACATTTTCCTGCTGGCACATTTGCTGGCAATGAATATTTGCTGCTAAAATTGCCAGTGTTAAAGCTAATTGTTCTAAACCTTTACAGAGACATGGGAAGCAAACAGGGACAGGAAGGAGAAAACATTTAGAAATAAGACTTCTTAGCAGCATCTGTTTCTAATTGTTTTCACAGTGTTTGTGAAAAAAGAGGAGAGTTTAAATAGCTGAATGCGAGTTTATCTATGACTACTTAGCTTTATCAAACCAATCACATATGTGTGAAAGACACCCAGTGGAAACAGGTTGTATTGCAGAAGTAAAAAGAAATTGTAGGTAGAAGGAGTGGTACCTTATATCAAATAATAGTAGTCTGGTTTAGCTAAACAGAAAGTACATTTATTTGATACAAAATATGTAAAAGCAGAACTTAATTTTTGTGCTGTAAGAATCTTTTGTAAAATTTTATCTCAGGACTCTAATGTCTTCCTCAAGTAAGAATGAACAGTCGAGTGGAAATGCATAATTATAGCGATGTAAAATGTTGGCTGCCAGATGTCATAACAGTGCGCTTTTGTTAAACAATTTTTAGCATGGTGCTAGTTAAGAGTTTAGATGAAAGCCATTTTTGGATGTACTGTAATATCTAAGTGAAGTGGAAAACAAATTTAGTTCAGAAGATAAGCCACTGTTTTGACTAATGAGATAATGAACTTAAGAGTAATCCTTCAGCCAGCTATGGTTTTGTTGTTTGGGTGTTTTTTCTTAGTGAATATCTTTACATATGCACTTTGGTTGTATTTAAATAGATCGATAAATTCTTTGCTTATTATATGAGATTGTTTGGGAAATTTCATCTTTCTTATACAACTGTGCAAATCCTTAGGTGTTGAGAATAGTTAATCACCTCTTCATGCATACCATCATTTATGGTTGATCATGCCCCAGATTTTCGTGTTTCTTTCAGGTTGGGTCTTAGTTTCTTTATCCTTAATTGTGACCATATTTCGAATTAACAGTTTTGACTGCTATTCGAAGTTCTTTGAAAGAAGTAATAAGATGGAAGAGACCAGAGAATTGCAGTTATTATACTTCAGCTAAAATAAGATTTTGCTCTCATGAAAAAAAAAAAAAACCAACCCTGTGAAAGTCAATATTTAATCCAGTGGAGTATTAGTAATTTATTTGAGAAATGCATCTGAACCACAAAAACTATGCAATAGAAATATTCAGGTGTTGAGGTCTGTGTAATTTAGCCTTTATAAATCATTACATTTTAAAGGAACCAACAGATTCATCATTAATTTTTGGATAGTGTACAGAACACTCTCCCCCTTCCCATCTGTCTCAGAAGATTATCTTTTTCCTTGCTTCTCCCCCTCTCTTTCAGAGCAAAAATGCTAAGTAGTCCTGAAGACAGGAACAGTATTTATAGTTCCCCAGTTAGCTCACTTAGAGACATATTAATGCAAATCAGTTTATGCCTTTTAAAGAATGCTGCAATCATGTGATCCCTTTCTCAGGCATGAAAGGTAAGGTATATCAAATTTAGAGACTCTTGATATAGGTATATCCTTTTAAACAAAATCCTTTGATGCTATGAAAATTATGCAATAAGGAAAAACAAAAGTGATGGGGTTATGTTGGCTGGTAAGCATGTATTGGGGGGAGAGAGGGGGAGAAGAAGGCAATAAAAACCTGTTAGGTTATCCCCAAGTCCTGACAATCACATCATTTGTGTGAAGTCTATGCTGCTATTTGTTAATATGGTTGCTATAGCAACTGAAAGCCTACATCTCTTCAAGGTAAAATCAGAAGTTCAGTGAATGTGGAAATGCAAGAACGACTTTACACAAACACGTGCACAATTTGTCTCTTCTGTTTCTTTTCACAGTAGATAATGACTAAAGCTTTTATCTTCATTTTCTTTTCCATTCTGGCACTGGTAAGGGTAATTGTGAGTACTGAGCGGTAAATTGTGGAACCCAATGGGGACAGAGAGACTACTACCTACTGGACTGCCAGCGATTTCTTCAACAGATGGTATCAGGTCTCAAAAGAGTCTAATTGGCTTATCATAACCCATGCATGCGTTAGAAGTGCTTAGATAAACCCAGCAAATGCACATTATCTTGATGACTTGATTTTGTTGCTGTGCTTTTAAAGAAAAATATAGACAAGACAGTACAACCCTTTTGGAATAGCTGGATTTAAGCCTCTCGGAGTCTGCAACCCTTTGCTGGAGTTCTGGTACAAATTAGAAAAAACACCTATGGTTGATCTTACAGGCTGACACAACCTGTATGTTTGCGTGGGTATCTCCATGCTGTCCCTACCATAGGCATTAGCCTGCCACATCACTGGTAAACTGCCAAAATCTGGGTAACTTCAGAGGAGCTGTCTCAAAAGACTCTTTTGAGGTAAATGTATGTTTTACGGGTATTTCTGAAGACCACCCATTTGGGGAACTCTGTATATGTGACAAGTACAACTCCTCAGGTCCTCTGACTGGCATGTGCACAGGATAAGACTAGACTGCTGGGCTGGCTAAGGAAGTGTTGTAGGTGAAAAGCAGCTTCCCACAGGGTGTAGACTGGGGAATCAGTAGGATCAGCTTGCTCTAGTTCAGCAGTGAATTTAGCTCAATGTGTCAGAATAAAAAAATCTGGTTGAAAATACAGGATTTGTTTTGGTCCCATCTAGTTGTTTCCCATTTTAGAAGATGTTCTGAAGTTAAGCACCTGTGAGGATGTGCAGGGGGTTTTCTGAGGGTCAAAGGACTTCAGAGGTCCAAAGGGAAGTGGGTGATCTGAAGGTGGTTTTGGCCCCAACATAATGAAGATGTACCAAGGATGTGGCAGATTAAGTCAGCCTATGGTTCCAGTCTGCTGTACCAAACAGCACAGCGAAATGATTCATTGCATATAAGTTGTTTTGTTTTTTTTTTTTTTTTTTTTTGGGTTTTTTTTTTTTTTAATTGGGTTAAAAAAAAAATACTTGTCACTGTGCCATCATGCAGCTTCCTGTAGGTGTACAATGTTGCCTCAAAAAGTGAAAAAAGAGTTATCAGATCCTCAGGCTGATATGTGCTACATGAAGATTTGGTTATTGATCTGAATGAAGATGCTAAGGAGGTGTTGGTAGATGGCCCATCTGTGTGGAAACAAATGGAACCTATGTAAGGAAGGTTGGATTTCCACATATATATATATTTATATATATATAAACATATTAAATATATGAAAAAGGTTATTAATGTTCAATCACTTGGACTTTTTTTAACTGAATTCAAAAAGAGGCACATGTCTCATGGGAGTTGTCAGGGAAGATCAGCTATTGTTTCTGAAGTATTGTCATGATCTATAAAGTATTCTGTTTCACATACTGAAGTTAAAGGAAAGTCATGGAATTCAGGAAATTGTAATTCTGTGGAAGATGGTATAGTCTCATTAATTAGCTATTTGTAGCAGTTTTAAGGAGCACAAAGACTTTGCCTTGTTCCTACAGAACTTATCAACAAAAAGAGTCTGGGCACAGGGATGCTGCATCAGATGGCAAAAGGAAATTGTCCTGATTTTCAGAGATTTACTGGATTCATGTAGCTTCTGTTAGCATACTGTGAACAGGAGCACAGAAGCTGCTTTTGCTGGTTTACACAAAGAGATTATAGAAGAGTGAAGATTATAGAACGGAAGCAGAACCAGGAACCCACCAAGTATTATTTGTTGAGCATGGCACTGAAACAGAATAGCTTAGAAATCCTTATTCAATTCCAGAGATCCTTGTAGGCTTAGGCACATCTTTTGCAACATCTGTTGACTGCTTGCAGGATATGATTGTTTGGGACTCTCCAGCACCCGGTCTGCATGGCAGGTAATACTCTGACTTTTGTCATGCCTGGATTTTGTGTTATGTTTCAGTTTACAAGTTGTTTTCAATTTGAACTTTTTTTTCCAGCTGATATCATGTTAGAAAGTTACAAAAATATGAGTATTTATCAATTTGCTGCACTGTTCTTAAATTATGTCTTGTATAAAACCATAAAGTTTGTAATTGAGAACTTGTGTGAGTCTAATTTTCTGCATACAAACAGGTATGCCAAAAGGCTTCTGTGAACTACTTATATATAGGGAGAACAAGCAATCTACACAAACCAATTAAGTGGCACCCTGTGTCTCCAAATTAACAAGCAACTAGAGTTTTATTAAAATTGATACTAGATTTAGTAAGTCAGAGAGTTCTTACCTAGCACAGTCTATAAAAATAATCAGCCACAAAATACTACATTGCAGGTTGGCAAGCTCTTCATCCAAGAAGTTTTAGAAAATATGCACAACTGGCACTTCAGATCCCCAGTTCATATGAGAACAGTATGTTTCACAGCAGTTTGTCACAAAACAGCATGCATATTAACAATTCATTATTTATTAAGATTGCTACATGTGCAATAAATGCATATATATATGATGCTCTTCCTGAGAGTGCTGCTTCATTGTAGAGATTGGTTATAGTGTCCATTGTCACTTAGTGTCCCCCCTAAGTAAGTGCTTGGTTCTGGTTTCACAGGCGCTGTTTGGAGCATAGTATGGTGTAAGCCTGCACAAGAAGTTTCTTGTGATAGCTTAAAGGCATCAGTGTCAGTGTTTGCAAGTGATCATTGTATTTCTCCTGGAGAACACTAAAGAAAGTAATGTAATTGTTTGGATTTTAAGTTTTATGGTAAACCCCAGAAGCTAGGGCAGGAGGAGCTCCTCCATAACTTTGCGTCCCGGTAGAAACTTGGCTGGGAGCAAAGCTCCTACTTCACGGATCATATAAAAAGAAGTTATGTGTTTTTTCAAAGCACTGTTGTTGGCTATCTCATTAGTGCTTCCACACTGGTAGTCATAGACCTTCTTCTGATGTGCTTCACAAGCTCTGAAAAATGAGGTAGTAGTACTTGCAATTTGCAACTCCAGATAAAAAGACTTCACAACTGTATTAAAAAACTCCATTCTAGGTTGCTGTAGGCCAGTAGACCGGGAGCTTATTTCCCAATCTCTCATTTGTTAACTGTGAACCAGTACTAATGTTAGATGCCTGGGGATACTGGATAAGGTTTTCTTTTGCCATACTGTGATGCTGAAGGAATGGGACAAATTTTTTGTCCAGGTCTGTGATATGTTCAAGCTGGATTATTTCATACTGAACTTGTGGATTAACTATATCTGCAAACCCACAAAATCGTATGTTGCAGTAATTGGCCCACTGACCAGGTACATAAGGAAATTTTGTCCCAGAATTGTCAGAAGCTATTTTATAGTCTTCTTGGCAGTTTCTAACATCCTTACACATAGCTACAATCCTCAGATGGAATTTCCTGGACTACTTATGCAGTAGATGCTTCTCTGGACATCCTTCTGAACTGCTGCATATGCTGGCTGTGGTCAACAGGATCTCCCTTAGTCCATAGGTCTTTATAGCCTCCTACGTAGTCCTCTAGAGAAGGATCCAGAGAGGATGTGACTTTACTAAGACTGAACAGAGGGGTGGATAGGTACAGAGTTTACCACACTTCAGAATACTTACTGGTGTTCACACAAGTTTGTAATAAGATATTTTAAAATAGTCCTGCAATACTGAGAAGTTAGGAATGCAGGTTGTTTTTATGAAGTCTCCTTTCTCATTGCTCCACTCTAGTCCTTTTGCTAAGATGATTCTCTAAGTCAAGGTTAGTTCTTTCATTACTAGAAAGGAATATTTTCCTCTTCCCAGAGTTTGGTTTCTAAGCCTTAGATCTACTGCACTGTAAGACAATAAATGGTTAGAACTGATGTTAAAAAATTGTCTAGATCATTTTTTTAGTATGTTCCAGGCTTGCTACGTCATACTTATTTATAATTACAATCTCCACCAACATATTTTGAATGTTTAGGTGATTTGAATTGAATTAGATTTTGGTTTCATGTGGTGTTTTCTTGTTCTTCCCAAACTCTCTCCCTCCCAGCAATTTGATTCAGCAATTTAATTGAGGAATCAATTATACTTGATAACTAAGTCTTGTACTGAATGCCCTTTAAATAGAGAGTGTAATCATTTGTCTAAGTAGTGCTGCATGTTTTAGCTTTAAACAATTTGAACCTCATAGTTAATTTATAAGTTCTCATTTGTGCTTGGGCTTCAAATGAGTGCTAGGAGATGTTGGCAAGACAAAGGAGCTAACCACTATGCAGGTATGTGGGCCATACTTGTTGGCTTCCAGCAAGATAAATTATTACCCTCAATAATTCTTTTATAAAAATTATTCCTCCGTTTTGGTCAGCAGAACATTGAATCTAATTTTATACTAGTGCTGACCTGATTTTAGGAAACTAAGTTCCTGTGGGGACTGTATTTCTCCCTAGCTTATTTTCTGCAAGCCCTTCTGAAGATATAATATCTGAGGTTTGCTTTGGATTCTATAAACTTTAACCAAAGGCAACGCTTACAATTATTTCATGTAGGCTCTTCTTGCTTGCATGAGATGGGCCCTGCTGTAACTTTTTCTTTAAGGTTTTGTTTAGGCTGTGGTTATCATGGTTTGTTTCTGCTTGTGGTCCCAGTAAAGGATGGAGCACAAAGGGAAATGAAATTACTTGAATTCCTTTCAAATACATTTCCAAATCATGCTTATTTGGAGGATCTCTCATTATGATGTGAAAGTTTAGGCCTATAAATAATCGATTAAATGCATAAATAACTAAACAAATGGTTTCTAGGAAAGACAAGTGATTTCATTCAATTGTATCCTTAATTTTTGCAAACATTTATACACATGGGTGGGTTTATCATTAACCATTTCTCCTGGGTCACAGACAATACGATCTTTTTTTTAAAACAGTGATGATTCTTACAGCAACAGCTGAATAGCAGAGTAAACTGAAAGAAAGTCCTTCTTTCAGGGAAACTGCGCACACCATGCCCACTTCCCTTTGACACAATGAAATGCCATTGTTCAGCTATTCTTACACACTTTTCCTGTTTCAATATACCTGAGTTGTTGCTGTTGAATAGTATCCCCTGTCTGTGATAATCTGTGAATAGGGACTGATGAAGTAGTATCTTCCTGGAAAGGAAGTGAATAAACCTTCAGAACTCCCCATCCCTTGCAAAAAGCCTTCTAGACAACTTGAAAACTGACAAGTGTGAACATTGTTAAAATCCATGCAGCTTGGAAAAAAAGCACAGTTGGATTGTCCATTTAAGCACACTTTCAGGCTGGAAGCTTTTACAAGCTAATTACAAATATATTGATTTTTAAAAAGAAATTATTGAACTAAAAATAAATTATTAACCTTTAAAACCCTGGACTCAGCTGTTGCCTTGCGTATTGGAATTATTTGATTGTATATATTTACAGAGGCATAAGTAAGAGCTGGCATTTTTGAGTCAGACCCTAAGCAGTGATCAGAAGCAAGGTGCAGGTGATGAAAGCACTGTATTTATATGAAATATAATTACATGAAACTGACTTCAGAAAGCTGAGATATCACTTATAGGACATTGATCTGTATTTCAGAGTGGGGGACCTTATATTAGTTTTCTTACTTTTTCCTCTCTGGGACAGTTATCACACCATATGCAATTTAAAAAAGTTAGTTTATTCTTCTTTCCTCTGCCTGTCCTGTGTGTGCTGTCATAACAATTACTAATATTTTTTTTAGCAATATTAGCACCTACCCACTAAGCAATTTGGTGCTCAAAGAAATGCATGTTCTTGTAGGTTTCTGAATGAGAGCTGAATATGTGTACCACTAATTAAATTTACTGGAAGAGGACTGGCTATTTCTGCTGTGTCTTGTTGTATTTACATTCTCACTTCAGAAAATAAATTGTTTCCTGACTTCAGGCAGAAGAACAATTTTCTGGCTGTCAAAACATATCAAGAAGTGATATGTGATTGGGGTATTAGTTATTGTGAGTTAACACTACAGATCAGAGGATGAAAATAATGCTGCTTTTTAGCAACTATAGGTTGTTTGATAGGTTAAATAATACTTACGGGGTTATTTTTCTACTGATTTTTTTTCTGTTTTTCCTTACTCAAAATACTCAGTTAATATCACAAAATTTCCCATTCCCAGCAGGTTAACTGGCATAGAAATATTGGCTCTGGCATATCTAAGATGTTCAGTGGAAAGAGGTTGTCATAATTTAGCATGGCTCTGAGTCACAACAGGTGAAAATAAAATCTCTTCTTAGTTCTGCAGCTTTCAATTTTTATGCTAGTTACATACAAGCACCCCTATCTCTTCCCTTCATCTCTACTATTTCAGTATTTTTAAGGGTATATTCACACCATGTTCTTTGTATCTCAGTGGTTGTTCCTAAGTCTTGTCTTTCTTTTGTTCATCACAAAATCCACTGTCCCATACCTCCCCCATCTACAAGAATGCTCCTCCTGGATGCCCACCCACATGTACCAGCAGTGGAAGACTAAAAGGCAGCATGAATTCTGCTGTCTTGGCAATTTATGGATACTGAACTGTCCAACAGAAGGATCAGAATTCGTATTTTGCTCTCCCATTGCCACAGAGAAAACCCGTATGTCCTGCCGTGCTTCACAATAAGGGATGACAAAAGCATGAAATATGTTGGATTGATTTTGTAATGTACTGTAAACTAATGTCATAGTGACAACCATCTTTTGCTATGGTATCTGTTCTCTAACACTACCAAACCCCTTGCCCACATTCCCTTCCCTCTCCAGCTGGAGTTATCCCTGCTTCCATTATACAAGGATTGCGAACTTAAGGCGCAAATGCCTTGGGAGGAGGCTTGGATCTGAAGACATAAATTTTATCTCCTGCCCACAGGACGGACTATAGGACAACCCTGGGTTTGGGGGAGCTGACATCAGTAGCATCAGCTGTATAATTTGCCAGTTAATTTCATTCCTTTTTTTTTTTTTTTTTTTTTTTTTT
>JASSUY010039912.1:0-23646 GCA_032466535.1 Forpus xanthops | reverse complement strand
TATCTCAACCTGTGGGAGTTGCATTCTTTGGATTCTCCTTCCCATTTCCCCGGGACTGGGGAAGAAAGGGGGGGGGTACACAGAACTGTTTGAGGGGGGCCTCAAACCACGACAAGGAGAATGATTTTTTTAAAATTATTATTATTATTATTATGCAGAAGTAGTATTAAGGTGAACAGTATGTATGAAATCTGTCAACTGATTGGGAGGAAAAATAATGTTTGGAGCAGGCAAACCAATGCTATCTTGGTAAAATCAACATCTATTTTCGTATGAGGTAATCTTTATACCTAAGAATTAGAGAAACAAATTCAAAGCCAGTTACCCTGATTGAGGATTATGTGAGGAAGTAGATATCCAAGTGGCCTTTTGAAATGCTGAATTTAGAAATTACCCAGTAAGGAAGGTTCTCAGTTATTACTATGAGAGCAGTTTATAGGTGAAAAAGAAATGTTTCAGATTCCTGTGTACTATATAATTGAGGAATATTAATGTGACTGGTCTTTTTCCTTCAAAGGGCCTTAAGTAATATGGCTTCTCCAGACTCAGCTGGGTAGTTACATCCAGGATGTTGAGGAATGACTGACTGTAGATATGGGTGAGGAAAGAGATGGCTTCTAACCAGTGTTCCTTGGATTTGGATCTGCTGTATTTCAGCTGTGTGGAAGCTGCTGTGTGTCATTGCAATGATGATGGAAGACACTGACTTTCAAAAAACAGTAGTGCTGGCATGGTAGTGGGAGTCAGGACACGAGATTTCTGTTGTAATGAAGCTGCAGCTGTGGCTTCTGCTTCTCTGCCAGAAACCCAGCACTATGAGCATTTCAGAATAGCACCTTATACCTGACTTCCTGTGTCTCCACAGCCAAAGGGCTGTTACAGAGCAGCACTGCACTCAAGGATGAGTAATCTCAGTTCACTTGCAAGACTCTGCTAATAATGTATTAATTCTTTTTAATATTGCTAATTTGAGTATGTCCTAAAACACCCACAAATAAAAAATTAACTGATCGATCTGTAAATGCTGTATTGTATTCCATACTGTGCAACTGTAATAAATAAGTGCAAAAGTCATTTTTTTTTTTTTTTTTTTTTTTTTTGTATTCACTTTTATCTTAATGCTTATTACTTTACTGATTCTTCCATGGTTCCATTATAAATGTGGGAAATGTTGGGGGTAAATGAGAGGGGGGCAAATTTTTTTTTCATTTCCCCTTTCCATCTCATTTCTTGCTTTTATTTTCCAACTCTATTTCTCCCTCCCTTAGCTATGTCCATTTTATTCATTAGCAAAAGCAGTGTTGCAAACAGATTTTTCATGCGGCAGTAAGGAATACAGAGAATGGCTTAGGTAATTGAAGAGTTTTCTCTGTCAGTAAATCCTACCATGGTGCTGCACACGGATGTTGATCTCTCCCAGCTCTGTTCTTTTCTACTGCATAAAAGCCATGCTTTCATTTTTTGAATCCTTTATGGTGTGTATGCGTTTGGCTCCAGAGAACTTTATGCACTCCCTTTGCAAGAAAGTGAACAAAGAGAATTAACATTTATATATACCCTTTGAGGTGTAGCACTGATAAACTTTTGATTAATGTTAAACCTAACATTTTTTTTTTGTCTTTCCCCATTATATCTAAGAACAATATGCTGAAGAAAAAGTACATTGTTCAGACAGCGAAAGAAAAAGGGTAATAATGTGATGTTGCAATTCTCCTGCGATTAATAAGTTGGGGTTTCTTAAAAGAAAGTGGTCGAAGTGCCTGTCATCTGTATCAAATTCTAGCTCATGTTCCCTGATAACTTTCCCTTTTTTTTGGAAGCTTCTCTTAGCTTTCTGTGAGAAACTCATTTAGAGATTAAATTGCCATGCTTAGGGTAAGTGTGTGGCAAAGTAGGGAGCTTTTAGTTAACTGGTTTGAGTTATGTGCAGGGAGCAAAAGGAAATGGTCCCACCCTGTTGTGATCAGCAGTTGTAAGGTCCTACACTTGCAGCCTGTATATCTTGATTTCAAGATTTGAAACTTTTTTTTAAAATAATTAACTTATCTACACAAGATAAGATACTAGGCTTGACAAAGGTAAAATTGGATGAGGTTACAAGGTTGCTATGGTATGCTGGAAGTCACTCAACTATTCAGTGGTCCCATTTGGTTTTAATATTTAAGGATCTTTCTGTTAGATGGGTTTTTTTTTTTGGCTGGATTTTTTGATCAAATATCAAACTTCATTGCAAGCACAAATATCCAATTTAGTTATTTTCAACTCCTGAGGTTTCAAACCCATTAAACAGCAGAGAGGCTCAGTAACTGGTTTATTACTAATACTGAGAGTGCATCAATGCTAGTGGCAACAGAGGACAGTCAGCAAAGCGACAAGAAAAATGTAGACTTTAATAACGTCATTAAAGCTGTTTCATGAAAGATAAACAGGACTGTCAGGTTACTATTTCAGAGTACAGGTAACAGTTTGAATCAAATCTTTCTTGTTTCACTGATGAAGAGTCTAGCTGTACAATTATTTGGCTTTCTTAGAAGTGCAAGGCCTTCTGTACCAATTCCTAACAAACCAGTTAACAGCTATAATGAAGTCAACAACTGTAACATAGTAGATACTTTCGGCAATTTCTGGTAACAGAGAAGTTGTCTTTTTTTTTAGCTTATCATTTATGTCATTTCCCAGTTCTGTTCTGTCCTGGCCTCCAAATGCAGTAGACACATGATTCTAGGTACCTCCTGACAAGGTATGGTATTGCTCTGCTGTACACCACTGCAGTGGTATCCCCAAGAAGCAAGCCTGAGCTGTGCTGCGTCATGGCAGGTTTTTATGTGTTTTATGACCTAAACAGTGTCCTGGAGTTTTATGGTGTAATTTCTAGCTCACTATGTATTTGGTATAAACATGATCTGGTGGTAATGGAAAGGCTCTGGGGATGTGTTTGTAAGCAAGGTAGAGACTGTACATGCTTTAGGAACTGAAGAAAAACTAATCTGCTCAAAGCTTCCAGTTCTTATCTCTATACGTGAGGATGCCTATTTTAACTTATCATTTCTGCCTACAGCCTTGCCCCAAAGATGATCAGATGTGTTTTGAAGCTGCAGTTGTATTTCTGCTTTGAGGTAGATTTTTGCTGCTCTAGCATCTGAACCTGTTGTGGTGTCATATACGCACATGTATGTAGACACAGCACACACATTCGTATGATTTTTTTGATTATTTTATCATTTTAAATTTCGTGACAGCGCTTGAACTGCTTAGGAGCTAAAAAAAAACCTTGAGTCTCTTTACTGGAAGAGACGGAAAAAAAAATCTTATTTCCCATTTCCGCAACACACTTTGTTTATGCGCTTGTGCCCTTGTACAGCTTGATGCATTGGGCTTGTCCCTAAAAGTTACAGTATTTCTGCAATATTCAAATAGGTACTTTGCTATGGTTTCAAGTAGTTTGTGGCTACAGCTAAAAGCTTCCTTATAAATCAACAATCTCAGTAATTTTCTTAGTATAACCTACTCCTGGGTGGCTTAGTCCAGCAGCTTCACCCTATGGGTCATTGTATTGTCCTCTGTGTAACCTACAAATCACTTCGATGATACGCACTTCACTAAACGTTACCCAACGTTGCTGGTGCTCTCAGGAATAAGAACATTATTCTCAAATATACATATTAACAAGACAAGGCTGGCCAAGGCACAGGGAAAAATAGGAAGGAAAAGTTGCCTAGAGCTTGTCAAGTATAGCCAAAAATTCAGATTATGTCTAAGATTGACTTCAGATGTGTAACCGACTGGAATTGCTCTAGAGAATGCAATCTGCCCTTAGAACTGCTTCCTTTTGAACTGTTAGTTTATTCATACAGATTGTCATTAACACAGCATTCCTAATCTAGCTAATAACAAAATAATGAAGTGGCCTCAAAAAATAAAGAGAGCACAGACCTCTTACTTTATCATTTTGGAAATTTGAATTACAGTCAAAGGAAAACAAACAAGCAAGCTGATAGTGAAAAGACTTTTCACATATTAATGATATGAACAAGAAGAAAAAAAAATTGGTTTTCTGTTGCTTCATTTGTTGAAAGACATCAGGCTTCATAAGCGCAAATTCTATGACAAAGCTCAAAAGTATGGAAAAAGCTAATTTGTGGTGAGCACAATATTGGTTTTATTTTGCTTGAGTGAGAAGGAATTAAAATGATGCCTTGGAAACTGAACCATCTGTGTTTTATCTGGGAGAGAATAGCACTGTTTGGAATAAATAAATAAATAATACAGATTTTAATGGAAATGGAATTAGTCCTAACAAAATAATTAAATAGAAACAGAAAATTGCTAACATTATTTTAAGGAAGAGTCTGCTAAAGCTTGGCTGTGATTGAAATGGATATATTACCTTGTATTTATGTTATGTTCTGGCAATACTTTCCCACATGTATCCAAAGACACACTGCACATATCTTGCATGCTCTTTTATGGTTCAGTTGGTTGTACTCTTCACTGGTGTGGGTGGTTAAAAGTTCAAATTCTATTGGACTGAATATGTGATATTGCTGTGGTCAGCTTTGTTGAGAAATACAGAAATTGAAGGTAAGTAAAACAATACTACCTCTCCAACAGATTCATTCTAATTTACAGGATGTTTGAAACCAGCATTACTTTATTCTGAAGAAAGAAAAATGCCTGCATGTGTATTTTGGTGACCATATGCTCCTTATTTTCTTCCATATGAACATCCTTGATCTTGGGCTAAGATTAGACTTAATCTTGGTGAGACTATGTTACAAGAAGTTCTTGGAAAGCAATATAGGAAGCAAAGGAAATGTCCCCTCCGCTAAAACTAGTGCCTGTATACAGTTTAATGTAAAATGGTGTTTTAATGATGGTTAATAGAACTGTTCAAAATATTACCTGTACATGCTGTGTGTTTACCTTTTAACAAAGTACTATGTGGTGAGGAGGAGGAAGAAGATATAATCTTGACTCAGTTTAGTGTGCAATGAATACAGTTACGGCTGAGTAAGAGTGACATTAATAGTGAACCATGAAAGCATCTGTGGTTGTTGCCTGTCTTTGCATGCCTATGTGCAGGAGATTATGGTTTATTGAACAGTTGGGGTGAATTTTGATAACCTTTCTAGAGGTTGTTATCAAGAGCTGTTATGTTCCTGTTGTGTGAAAACATTGATTGTTTAGAGCTCTTCATCTTTGGATGGGGATTTACTTTCAAATTGTATTTACAGAAATAATGAGAAGTGAAATGAAAGAGATTCTATTTAAGTTGATTTTTTTTATCTGAAGGACTTCGCTGAACCTTCATCTTTTCTGATTGAAATCAGGTATAAGACTAGATCAATTTAACAACCACAGCAAACTTGCGTTTCTCTTAACTTCAGTTAGTGTAGGTGAACTTCCAAGAGGGATGTGGATCTCAGAGCTGAGGGGATCCCTGGCCACCCATCAAAGCAGCTGCCTGACTCCAGTTAGGTGGCTTGTGTCTGATTCAATCTTTTATGGCACAATCAAAGCTCCAGAGTTGAGCATCTCTGTGTCTTGGTGATTCTTCCCACTGATTCCAGTATAGCAGCTATGTGTGTTATACACCTTGAACATGTAGTTACATCGATAGTGGATTCTGTATTTTGAGTAAGGTAGGCAGGACAAGTAGGTAGAATTATGCTAGCTGCTCTCCAGCAGCATGGCTAATTTCACTTTTGCTGTCCTCCCACCTCACCAGTAAATGACCCAAGAGCCTGGTCATAGCTAAATAACAGTGGAAGTGCTTGTTTGCTTATTTTAGTGAAAATATTACACCAGAAATGAAGCTTCACAGAAAGGCCAGGATAGTCCCATCATAGCCAGACCATTTTTTGACAGTGATATTAAATGCCTTAGTTTTCCTTAATAATTCATGTTGTAACAAAGAAGCCTCAAATTAAAGCATGTGTTTCTGCTTTTCAAACAGCTCCTTGCACGTGCTGACTTTGCAGCTGTTTCCTTCAGTCTTTGACTTCTGTAATTAGGACAACCGGTCAGCCCAGCTAATGATATTGAACTGACTGGTCTAGAATGTAATTCATCTCAAGGGTTTAATTTGCTGAGTATGGGGCAGCACAATACAAGGATTGCATGCAAGATGGATGTAAGTTGTTTTTTTTTTTAGCTCTTGTTGCCAAGTTACAACGAAATGTTATCACAGTAGATTGTCTGCATTTAAACAGCTGAAGATCCACCTGAAAAGAGCCATGCTGATGAAAACTGATAATATACAGATGTCTCTGAAAAGAGGAAAATAAAACAGAAAATCCCCACTTGTGAACAGAATAATTTTGTATTCCAGACATTAGCCAGACAGGTTCAAAAATAGCTGTTCGCACCCCAGAGACTATGACTGTGATACCATAGGTACCCTTCCCATCAGGTATCGTATCTAAATGCTAAGGAAAAAAAATAAAATAATAGCAGTAATAATAAAAAAAAAAAAAGCAAATCCCAAACATACTGAAGTCTCTGCAGTTGTCCAAATGGTTAGAAATAATCTTAAAGCATAATGCTGGTAAATACTTTCCACTCTTGTCAGGTGAAAAAATGTACCATATTCTGGTGGAAAATAGCTAGGATCTGTGCTGGTACTTTAAGCCATTGTCCTACCTCCTCAAGATCCATACTAGAGTCATTTAAGTTCTCTGAAATAAGAATCTGGTTTCCCCTCATCTAATTGAAAGGTTACATGGAGGGGCAGTAACTGAGGGGGGTATTTATTCTGTCTTTGAGTTCATTCTAAAAATATTCATGCTGGATCAGTAGACTGTGGGTCTTGGTGACTCTCTGGTAGCTTAATGGTTGTGAGCGTTAACTGCTGATACCTGTTTGGTCATCTCTCTAGATGTGATTGATGCAGGACCTGTCATATTCATTGAGTAGAGATTCCTTTTAATAATACTAATGTCAGGCAGTTCTTTGTGGGTTTAAAAGTCAATAAACTGGTCGCCAGTATACAGGAAGTCTGAACAAATAAACGTGTAAGATATTGCAGAAAAATATGATATAACATGTAATAAATGTAGGATCATCTATTTACCATTACAACACTTTCCACAGTACAGAAAACATGCAAACTAAACCAAACATCTTCACTGTAGTTAGACCATTAAAGATCCAAAGGTAAGATTGTATAATTCTGCAGTATGCACTACCTACTCTGATATTCTGTTCATAGATTGGGAAAAGCATGATGCTGACTTAAAGGTGTCACCCTCGGAAGTAAGCCATTTGGTAAAAAGCATTGGATTGACAGAAATGAAGCTGTAGACATTCAGTGAAAGCTTTTCATTAAAATCACAATTAAAAACTGTCAATCAACCCCAACAGAAACCTGCTTAGGTAACACTGCTTTAAATACTGTACCTGTTCAGAAAATGGAAGGGAATTTTGCCAGGATTTCAGAAATGGGAGAAGCAGCTTCTCCCTTTACTTTAAATTGCTGTGCCAGAGACATGTGCTGTCCTTGCAAAAAACCTTCCTGCAACACTGAATTTTTGATTCACAGCCGAAAAAAACAGAGAGGAATACAGACAGGGTATGTAGTGCAGTGATCCCTGTGCTTCAGCAGACTTGTCCTGGTGGTTTCACTTAGCACTACTTTTGAAAAGCCTGAAAATGGATTGTATGTATTTGATCCTATGAGAATCCCTCAGAGGGAGGAGAAATGACAGGGAAGCATTTCTGTGGACCATGGAATTTCAGATCATTAAAGTGATGAAACAACTACCATGGGAATGAATCCACATGGTGACCATGACAGATGCCTGATACACTGTATTCCCAGCGGCAGAATAGAAATGCCTTATCATTTAGCAATACTTAAGAAGCTTCTTATATTCACAGGAGCAGATGGTAGTGCTGCTATAGAAGTTGCATTAAGGGGAGAAAACGCAGTCACTCTGCTCTGCTTTGACCTGCCTTCCCTAGACATAACTGGGTGGCACACACAGGGTTAACAGAAGAAAGGCACTCTGATGGCATGTAATGCCAGGTGTTCAGACACCCACTGAATTAGTTCCAGTGCCAGTTTTTGTACACAAATTTGCACCCTCAAAGCATTGGGTGACTTTAGGGTAAAAAAAGACTTTTAAATCTCTTACCTTGGTCTAGATCAGTGTAGCTTTTTGGTTGTTCTCCGTCCACTAACAGAAAAAGATAAATTAATGCCAGATTCCAGTGAGTCATCCTAAATGACAGAGTAGGCTCACTCTTTGCACCGGCTGCTGGCTGCCTCCGCTGTGTGACAGCTGCTGGCTGGCTGGGGAACAAGCGTGTCCCATTCTGCAGCTTGCGGCAGGGGGAGAGGGGAAAGCAGCTCGGAGAGAGGAGGTGGGAGAGAAAGCCGTAGAGAAGGACCAA
Source organism: Forpus xanthops (assembly GCA_032466535.1). NCBI lineage: Eukaryota > Metazoa > Chordata > Aves > Psittaciformes > Psittacidae > Forpus > Forpus xanthops. Next base: position 15,252 of record JASSUY010039912.1, on the reverse strand, counting down.
AAGAGAGAGGAGAGAGGCAGAGGCAGGAATATACCATGTGGCTGCGTACTCCTTTTCTCTGTCTGATGCTCAGCCTTAAAATGCGCCACCGAGAAGTTATTCTCTCTGATTTTGGAGCCTCCTTATTCCTGCCCTCTTTTCAGACTGTGCTCGGAGGAACTTCCCAGCATTTCTGCAATTACATTGTCATCTCTCTCATTTGGAGACTGACTTGGAGGCTGTTCTGTGGAACGTTCAGTAAAGGAAGCCTCTCTTGTGGCTGTGTGAAAAGCAGCACATGGTTTCTTGCACCAGTTTTGTAGTCTGATTATCTGAGAGTGTGAAACCAAGGACAAGGGCAGTAATTTTGGCGTCAGAGGGGAAAAATAAAATACAATGTTGGGAAGCACAAAATCATACAAGACATTGTTGGGGGAGAGAAACATTTCCTGGTTACACCTAACAGAAAGGAAGGTTGGGATAATTTCTGAGCCTCAGGTTTATCATCCTGGCATGTGTGTCTGCAGATCAGAAATCAGTGCTAGAGACAGACTCTTTCCTGGGGGTTCACAAAGTGAATTCTCATGAGGAAAAAGCAAGCTGTTAGAGTGGGTAACATTGCATTAAATGGCAGAAGCTTCTCTGGGGAAACTGCCAGTTTCTAATCACCCTAAGTCTCCAAAGTGCAGCTTAATCATTTTGTTGTACTCACACACCTCTTGTATGCATATGTTTATAATTTTTTTTTTTTTTACTTTTAAGGAAACTAGTACAGGGCAGCTTCACAGAAGTTGGTGGTAGCTTTAAATATTTGAGTGTCACTAGGAAAGAGGGAGAAGTGTTTAGGTTCCCACTGTTTGCTAACTAGTTCTTAGCATCTGTCAAAGGGTTACTATGGAAGGCTTCTGTGAGCTTTTGAAGGCCCTTTATTAAAATATTTGTAGCAGAGTCTTAAGAAAAGCAAAAGTGCTACTACCTCTGTGTCAAGCTGTGTTTGGAGGCTCTGAATATTAGTCAAATTCATCTTTATCTATAAAGGGTGATGGTTTACATTTTATTTTCTCATAGTATGAATGTGAATGAATGGTCTTAATCCTGGTTATTCGGCACATGTTTTCCAAATAAAACTAGGGAAAGAAATAAGAAATAACAGCATAAAGGTTGAAGAACTAAAATTTGTGTGCTTCTTGATTAGAAGACTCAGTGGTTTACATTGACTGCAAATGACTGTGCAAGTTAAATATCCATTAAGTGCTGCGCATGTGTTTTCCTCTGCAGACTACAGACTGATGTTTTCTTCTATTCTGGCATTATTGGATATAGGTGGTCCTTCGAGAATGAGACATGAGCTCTTCAGATATTTTTTCTTTATATGTATGTATTATATATATAATTCTAACTTTGCTGAAAGTACTAGGGATTTACTCGCCTCATAATTCACAATGAAGTGGAACAGCATTCCATATCCAAGAGTTTAGGAAATATTTTCTTAGGCTGACTGCCTGTAAAAATCTTTCTTTGGTCTTTTTCACTGTACCTTTTAACCATCACAGCAGCTACTTTTTTTTTTTTTTTTCTTTTAACCCATAGATTTCTACATCTAATGCTGCATAGTGGTGTGAAAGCCATGTATCTATGAGCCATGTACTGCTGTAGAATATGAGGAATTTCCTCATTCAGTCTGTAAATGAACAGCATGAATATCGTCAAAAGTATTTTATCTGAACTCCCTATAGACATAAATTCCTCATGAGAAGTAGGTCTTTGGTACCACTAGTTAGAGAACCCTGATAATGCAGTTCTCCATGATCGCACAAGGGTTCTGCCCCTTCTGCTTACTTGGTGTTGTGTTACAGAATGTTCAGGAACCATGTGAGCTATGTTTGCAGATGTGAACCAGAGCTGCATGTTTTGGAGAGGCCCTTGTTATTGTTGCTAGTATCACCTGGCAAGACAATAACACATATATATATATATGTTTTTGCCCTCATAACTTATGTTTCCTTAGTCAGAAGGTGCTGCTTACCCAGACATTTACAGATGGAAAAGAAATGAAGCAGATGGATATAACAAATTTTTGTCTTTTGTAGGGCAATTAAAGTGACTGCAATTGACATTAATGCAAGTTCAGACTGCTGTGGACTTGGTAGTTTATTCTATAGTACAGTTCATTCTACTTTTTGATGCTGATAGAAATGTCTCTGTATTGCCAACTAATGTTCTTATCAATAGGGCATGAATATTAATAGTGAAATTAACATGAAAAATGTTTAAAAAGTAGGAAGGACTTGCTTGAAATTGCTCTTTCTTTGTATAGATTCTTCCTTCAAATTCTTGAGGGGATACTGCATTAGTTCTTTGCAAATTTTGTTCTCCAGTGAAATTAGATCCAATGTGAGAGGTAAAGGATAAATGGACTTAGTCTGTCCCCAGTTTGGCTGGGAGGATTTGTGCTACTGTTTTGGCAATAAACATTTGTTTCAGAGTAGCAATACCGAGTAAATTATAATTCCAGTTACATTTGTACAGGTAGATATTACAAAAGCTGCATGAGTACGACTTTCTCTGATTTCTGTATATTTTACTGGTACCCAGGATTTTTTGTATAAGCACTAGCTGCTGACAGGGATGTTATTTTCTGGAGAAGTTGGTTGGCATCCTCACTGATACCTAATAGTGAGGATTTGCGTGTGCCAGAATACTCCTTAGCGTACCAATTGCCAAAATCACTGGAAGTCTTTGCTCCAGAGATAGCGAACAGGTCAAGACTTTAATTGTAAATCAGAAGTTGGCAGGGTTGTGGACAAAAATCTATACTGTAAGCACATTTGTCAGTAGCTGCCATAAAGCCCTGGCTCCCTGGGGAAACTGGGACATCTGTATCATTGCAGTATTCAAAGCCAGCTAAAGCAAACACAGGAACATGAGAGGGAATCCACAAAAAAGAATATGAATCTGGCTGCTGTGATTTTATTTCTTTCCCATGTGCAAAATGCTTGCAAAATATCCAATATAATGAGGTCGGAGCTGGTCCTTTTCCTTGACTTATTGTTGAGTGCAACAAAATCATAGAATTATAGACTAGGTAGGGTTGGAAAGGACCTTAAGATCATCTAGCTCCAACCCCCCTGCCAGGGGCAGGGACACCTCACACTTAAACCATGCCACCCAAGGCTCTGTCCAGCCCAGCCTTGAACACCGCCAGGGATGGAGCATTCACAACTTCCCTGGGCAACCCATTCCAGTGCCTCAGCACCTGAACAGTAAAGAATTTCTTCCTCAGATCCAATCAAAACTTCCCCTGTTTAAGTTTGAACCCATTACCCCTTGTTCTCTCAGTACAGTCTCATGAAGAGACCCTCCCCAACATCCCTATAGGCCCCCTTCAGATACTGGAAGGCTGCTATGAGGTCTCCGTGCAGCCTTCTCTTCTCCAGGCTGAACAGCCCCAACTTTCTCATCCTGCCTCACTTGATTGTAGAATCATGTTTTTGACTGTTCAGTTTTATCTTTCAAGTAGCTTGGCATCTTCCAAGAAATTACCAAAATCTCTGGAAACCAGTGTTTTTTCTGCGTTTCTCTAATGCAGTATAAAACATACTTCTTATTCTCTCTCATCCAAGTTATTGCTTCTCAGTTTCATCCCTTTACTCCTCTTTGTTTTTAGTTGCAAACATTTTCATTTTTTTTTAGTTTATTTCAAAATATTTTTTTAGATATTTTAAATATTTTACTATTTATTAAATTTATTTTTATTTGATTTTAATTTATTTATTTTAATTCTTAATATTTTAAATATTATTAAAGTTTTTTTCATTTATTTTATTTTGCTGCTTTGTTGCAAAGGCATACACTTTTATAATTGCATTTAAAACTCCACCTGAAGTTACGCTTTAGTCAAAATTTTGCACTTCAGTCTAGGTGCTGAAAATGTTGTTATTTTTTACTCCAGTAGCAAATTATAATTATTGTTCATACTCTATCTTCTTCACAAACATTATTTTGATGTTGAAGTTATAAGGATTGAGTTCTGGAAAGTAATATAGACTGAGAAACTTTAATCTTGACTGTTAAGAGCAAACCTATTCCAGTGATGATCTGATAGATACAGAAATCATTGATTTATAAAGTACAGTTCCAGAGTGCAAAACGGTTACAAAACTGTTGATGGTTTGGATTTTGGTTTGGTTTGGATTTTTTTTTTTTGTCAATACTCAATTTGCAGCCTGAAGTATTACATTTGATGTTAGAAGTGTATTTATATTCAAGTATTTGAACCTGATGTTACACCACTACTTTTTAAATGGCAGCTATTATGCCTGTAAAGTTATTAATATAAAAAAACTATGCTTTTAAAACCAATGAAATAAATAGTATAAAAGAGTGCTTCAGCTGAAAAGATGACTGTGCACGGCTGTCATTGGCTATGCGTAGTTATGTGTTTCTGCCTGCATTTTAAACATGAGGAATGGCACTGAGGGAGAACACAAGAGGCCTATGTAAAAAAGAGAAATCAGTTTTTATTTGTAGATAAATAATTGTAATATCAACTGGTGAAAATATTTCAAGATTGTTGAAGCTGACCTAAAAGCTGAAATTTTTATTTGTCAAGAACCTCATAAGATAAAAAACAAATCTCAGTTTTGTGAAAAGGTACTGTTTCTTTTAAAAATCACAATTTAGAAAAGATGTACTGCATTGGATATAGTTCATTCCTATGCCACAGTGAAACTAAACCTACATCATTTTTACTTCTGCCTGCAGCTGCTGAATACTCCAAAGGTACTGTTTCTCAGTTGCCCCTCTCAACCTATTTCATTAGTTCATTATTTTCTTGTTAGCAAGTTTGCAGGTTTCCTCCCTCTTCACCCAATGTATAATGCAATGCTTCATCAAAATACACTGAGTATCACTTTTTTTGTCCTAATAATGAAGGGATCTGACTAATCTGCAGTGTCTTTTCAAGCAACTGCTGTGTCTGCCCATATTTCATCTTCATGAGATGGGCAACCAATGTCAGAAAACATTTGTGTCTCGCTATATTGTCAGATTATATGGTAGTTTCCCTGCAGAGTATTCAAGTGAACTTAATTCTGTATAACTGTGTCAGTGAATCAATATCTGTGATTATTAAGGAGATGATCTCAGGTTTCTAAAGCAGTAGCCTTCAATAATTGGTCATTGTTGCTTTTAGAAAACTTTTACAGCCTAATTCATAAATGGTTATAGAATCAAAACTCTTAACATTTATTTGTAATGAAGAAAAACAAAGAACTCAGAGGCTGAAAATTTGTTAACAAAATATTTTTTATACCGCAGAATGAACAGTCCATTCAAATGCTAGGCTAGAAGGACCTTTTTCCACATCCTTCTTCCTCCTTTCCCACCGGAAGTGTGTCTATTCTGGTTTAAGCTCTGGAATAGTTCATGTAGATGAATGAAAGTACATCTCAGATGAATAATGCATTCAGATCCAACCAGATTCTGTGGTTAAGATTCTTCTTGTAAACCAGCTTCAAATTTATGCCTTAAATTGAATGTCAAAAGGGACTATCACTGACTTGTAAGAGTTGGGAAGTGTGACGTAACAAATGTTATTCCATACTACTGAAATCTGCAATTACTTCATCTTAGATTGTCATAGAACACAAATAGTTTGAACCAAAACCCCAAGAAGTTTATAGGTGTCAAGGAAACAGACAGTTGAATAAGGGATATTTATTTGGGTTCAGAGGTAAAACAAATGCCTTTTTTGAACTGCACATTTCAGCTTTATTCATAGCAGAGGCTGGTGTAAGCGATTGTCTACTTTTAACTTAAGCATTAAAAGTTCCCTATGGCAAGTGCAGTCATATTGAGGTATACTGAGAATGATTTTTGGGTAGTGCTAACTCTTCCAGAAACTTGGGGTAGCTTAAGTTGGGTGTCTAAAATTGAAAACATATGTCTGATTTCCTTTTTATACCATCATGCACTGAAAAGCCTATCTTTAAAAATCTCAGTGCTCTCCATGAAACCATTGTGGAAGCATCTCCCTCAACCCCAAACTAACATTTTTCACTTTATTTTTTAATTGAGTGTGGGAAAAGTGTGGGAAACAAAAGCAGTGTTGGAAAAGATTCAGAAGGAATTAAAATTGCCTTTTTTTGTTGTTGTTAATGAAATCAGTTTGTTTCAATGAGAGAAATATATTTTAAAAGAAATTGTTCAGAGCCTTGAAATTCTAAGTAACTGGCATCTGCTGTTAGCAAAATATTTATATACCTGTATTCCAGAAAAACTACTTAATCTGTCATTTGCTGGTCTCCCCGATCGGTAAAGCTTAGAAAATGCAGTTTGCTTCACTGAGCTGGCTTTTGTTGCTGGCAGTTAGTACTTGGTGACACACCAGTTTGCTTTTGTGAGGAGAGGTAGTAATGCAGTCTTTCCTGACAGAGCAGTTATTTTGGGTTGGAGAGGTAACAAGAGGTTAAAAAGTGTGAAGTGCCTCAGCTTCCTGGTGTTAATAGCCCATGCATCCTAGAAATTTAATTACATATTAATGGCTGGGTTTGGTACTTTGAATGTTGGGAAATGGCCTGTGAGGATGATGGAATCAATTAACCCTTGCATTAACGTCTAGCCATTAATGTGTGTCAGTATTGATGCTTTTAATTGCATGAGACTTGTGAAGAGCTCCAAGTAATCACGCAGGGATGCCCAATTTAACTGATGTCTATTCTGAGGTCACAGCAATAAAGAACAATTGGGTTGGGTTATAAAAGAAGTCTGGAAATAGGGCAACTATTGGAAGAATATATTCTATTTTTACAAGAGTAAGATTGTTTTAAAGCCAACTGTTATATCTAAGTAATCCTCAACTTTTTAATTGTAAAGAAGCTATCTGTGATTTAATTTTAAATCTCAGGAGACTTCAACTTGGTTTGGAAAAACATTTGTTCTTCTGAGCCATTAGAGCTTTGTTACATGAAAAAGAATATTCTAGTAATAGTGTGCGTGTGTGTGTATGTATGTAGTATAATTTCAAGTTTAAGTCCTCAGTAGCTTTGAAATCAGTGGTGGCAAACGAAGTGCTTTTATCAACCCCTAATGCAGTCAGGCTTTTGCAGTGTGTCATATTTTCATGACAGGTCCCACCACATTCTGCCACGTCCTCAATTCCATGTAATAGTTTACCTTTTGACTTTCACTGTAAAAGATGTCATTGACTTTCATTTTATTTCTCAGCTTATTTACTATTGTTGTGATTAGGCTTTATTAGTACCATGTAGAAACCTAAGAAAAACACAGAAAATGAACTGATGAGCATCAAAGGCAAATGCACTGGGACTGTAGACTGTTCTCTGCTTCACAGAGTAGTGCTGAGAGTCTTCAAGGAATTTTACTTGCAAAACTGATCTGTGTTAACTCAAAAACTGTAAAGTTTATAAAGGGTTAATTTTTGTGGAGTTATTAATCTCTTTTTTTTTTTTTTTTTTTAATGTGAGCATACATGAACACACAAATCCAACTGTGTATCTGAAAGGTTCTCAGCATAGAAAAATCACAGCTGACCTGGTTAGAATTTGGCGAAGTGGAAGAAGAGTCTTATATAGTGGGAATTTTTTCTGTCTTTCTAGTATTTTTGCCTTTTAAATATGCTATAATAATTGATGATTCTATTATGAATAACAGCCCAATTATACAGCTGATAACAGCATAATACATTATGTAATTAGCTGTCTAAACCAAATGCAATGCAGCCATTTCTGTTGTGATTTAGAAAATCTTATGGAGACGCTTCATGCTAGACTGTTATATACACTAGTCAGAAATGGTTTGCAGTATCAGGGATATAATCATGTATAATGACAGAAAATGAGACAGTTGTAAAAAAAGTGAGAATTTCATTAATAATGACAGTTTTGAGTGTTCTGTGTCTCATCCTTGCCTAAGTATGACATTTGGATGCCACTTTTAATTTTCAATTTTATTTAAAATTGAGGTAGTAGAAACTGTAGTGTTAGTCTTTCCAAACTCATGAAAACCAGGCCTCTTACATCTGTTCGACAAAGGATGGCTGCTCCTTTCAGTTACCTTTCTAATAGAATGGTAGGTGAGATTTAAGTGCAACAATATTTTTGTTATGCATAGTTGGGTGCTACATAGAAATATTTTCTACTGACTACTGAGTAGCTTTGCATCTATTTTTTTCACTGCAGAAGCTACAGTCCATATTTTAGTAAGTATGGTAAGATTTCAGAGTTTAAAAAGAAATAATCTGGATAATTTCACTAAAAGGAGAAGCTTGGAGAATTTTCTCTATTTGTGTGTTTACTTTGACATTATCTGAGCATCTATTCATAGGATGTCCTTGATATAATTTTAAATATGCATCTTTAATTAGTATTGCTATAACTGATGCAGATAAAACACAATAGAAAAAAAAGAATGAACTTTCCTCAGGCGTGGCATCTGCCAGTTCTAGTTTTGTCTTGTCTTTGTCTTTCATACATTGAGGTGATCATGCAAATAAAGATTGGAAAAATAATCTCAACATTGAGTATAGGGCCAAAAGTAAATACTTGTAGTATATAAAAGCTTAGTTAATTCAAAAGTCAGTTCAAGTGGTGGAAAAAGAATCATGTTCTTGTTACAAGGAGCTCTTCTTACATCCAACGCTTGCAGCGGAGGCTTGTGATTCCCATTTCCTCTTACTATTCTGGTCATCAGGAAACAATATCTAAACCTAGTATTGTTTGACCTTTTTTCCAGCACTGGGAAGTATTTGCGAAGTCCTTCTGGCTGGCCAGCCTGGAGCTTTTTCCAGATACCTGACTTTACTCTGGATTGAATTTTGTTCTTGCCTTGCAGAATTTACCACCTCCTCCCTACATCTATCCCACAACCTAAGTTTGTCTTATTACTGCAGCTGTGTCCAAAATGACAAGTAGATAATTAGTATAGCTTGTTCTTAATGGTGGTAATTAGTGTTAGATTTGTAATAGTTTTAATTTCACACATAATTCAGAAATAGTTACTAATTTGACCAGTGTACAGCTGAAAATGTATTGCTTATCAAGGAGATCAGTTCTCAGTAGATCTTTTAGTTGCAGGGAATGGACAGCAGATGCTGAGAAGAATTGGTGTATATGAAGAGCTACACCCAGTAAATTACTTGAACCAAACCAAATTTTATTTGCCATAGACAAAATACATAACTACAAAGAAGTCTTTGTGAACACTAATTCTAAATCGATGAGATTATCTCAAATTTATCTTCTTGTTTTTGTGGTTTTTTTTTGTCACTTCTCAGTTAAATGTGATTTTATTGCTTCTGCAAACGGTGTTTGATTAGACATCGTCATTGGTTTCCTCTGTGAGAATATCTCAATTAACTTATTATCAAACTTGGCTGGGAAGTTTCTGTCTTTTCTCTCTGCTTCGGTGTTTTTCCCATTTGAGCTAGAGATTTCAAGAATCCCCATTACAATATTGCACTCTTTGTGTCTGCTTCTTGTTAAATACTTGCCTGTTCAATTAATTTTGTCAGTAAATAAAGACAGTTTTGGTTTGCTTGTTTATCAATATGATATTTTTCCAAAATCTGTCTTATGTATGGAAGATATTTGAAAGATCTTAAGGGTCAGCTAACATGGTCTTGTTTGTTTTTTTGTTTGTTTTTATTTATTTGTTTGTTTTTGCGGTTTATTTTGCAGCCATGTGTATCTTCCACTTACTCAGCAAAACAACATAAAATATCTGAATGTGATTAGTAATTATTTAATTTCTTTAATTGATGAATATTTTAAAGAAAGCTTGAAATTTTCCCACATTTTAAAAAATGAATGTCTCGACCTAATCTTGAAAATTTTTACTCTTTTGCATATATTGCTATTTGCAATAAATATTGCTGCTGTTCTTTTTGTTGCAGATTTCCAACTGCACAGATGTGTTTACCTAAAAGAATTCCCCAGATGTGGCATGCTTTTTGGAGGCATTTGGATTAATATGTCCCTTTATTTGGGATTTTTTTCTAAATATTTTACTGCAGCCACTTTGTGAATTATGAGAAATAATGAGTCCAATAATTAACATTTAAATCCTTTCTTCAAACTGAAAAGGCAATTTATATTAAAAAAAATTATTTGATGTGTAGGAGATTACGCCTTCTACTACCTGGAATGTTAGTTCTTCCAGTCATACAGTTCAATAACTGACCCTTATTAGCTATCACTGTTAGGTCAGTTAAAATATGAAAGGTGAATACCTAGTTTTGTTAAGTTGCTAGCAAAGCTCCCAGTGATATCATCAGAGCTGGGGTTTGGATGTAGGAAGGGTTTTCAGAATTATACAATTATTCTGGTTTAGAGAAAGCAAAACTTCACTCCTATTTCCACAAGGAAAGAAGAAATGGAAATTCAGTGCATGAATGATTTTACCACAGACTTCTTCTTTTCTCTGTTCCCCAACCATCTCTCAGCTGGATGAAATTTTTGAATCTTTACTTCTAGTGTTAATACTGAGTATGTATTCACATGTATTCATTAACATGTATGCAAGGTCTTCACAGTTTTTTGTAATACAATGTAGAAACTTCAACAAACAAACAATGGAATTTTTTTTTTATTCTAATTTGAAAACACTTTTTCATTGAGACTGTAGAAGAAAAGGGGAGTACAGGACTTTAAAATCTTCACTGCAACTCTAGCATAGTTGATTTACTGTCTGAGATGCATGTGTGAGTGTATATAATTTCATAGATTAAACCCACAGGCTACCAGTTTCCCTGTGTCTAACATGATCCACAGACAATTAATTTTGCTTGGCCATTTTCAAAATAAGAGCATATTTTTATCTGTTTCTTTGAGAGTATTTGTTGAGAGGTGAACGTTCAGTGTTTTCATGACATAGATGAGAGGCAAGATGACAAAATCTTACTCTAATCACAAGAGTCATTAGGGTTGGCAAGGCTCTCTGGAGATCATTTAGTCCAATCACCTACTGAGTTAGGGTCACCTAGAACAGGTTACACAGGGGCCTGTCCAGGCAGGTTTGGAATGTCACCAGAGAGGGAAACTCCACAACTTCCCTGGGTAGCCTGTTCCAGTGCTCTGCCACCTTCAACATAAACAGTCATGTTGAGATGAAACTTTTTGTGGTTTAGTTTATGTCCATTGCTTCTCATACTGTTGCTGGGCACCACTGGAAAGAGTCTGACACCAGCCTCTGGGCACTCACCTTTGAAATGTTAATACGCATTAATGCGATTCCCTCTCAGTCTTCTCTTCTCTAAACTAAACAGACCCAGATCCCCCAGGCTCTCCTCACAAGAGAGATGTTTCAGACCCCTGATCTTCCTTGTGGCCTTCTGCTTGACCTTCTCCAGTAGCTCTTTGTCTTTCTTGTACTGAAGAGCCCAGAACTGGACACAGTACTCAAATGTGGCCTCAGCGGGGTCAAGTCCCTTGGCCTGCTGGCCACATACCTCCCTATGCACCACAAGATACTGTTGGGTCACCTGGCTGCCAAGCCACACTGCTAGCTCATAGTCAACTTGTCATCTACCAATACTTTCAGGTCCTTCTCAGCTGAACTGCTGTCTAGTAGGTGAGCCCCTAACCTGTGCTGAATGAGTTAGTCTACACCAAATTGATCCAATCTCAACGTGAAAATGAGTCTGGATGTCATGGGTTCAGCAGTAGCAGTCATTTTTGTTCCTTCTTGGTAGCTGGTGCAGCGCTATGTTTTTGACTTTCTGCCTGGGAACAGTGCTGATAACACTGATGTTTTCAGTTACTGCTTACCCTGTTTGGTCTGACCAAGGACTTTCTGAGACACATGACCTGCCAGGGATGAGGGGAAGTGGGGAGGGAGCAGAGACAGGACACCTCACCCAAACTGACCAAATAGGTATTCCATACCACAGCACACCATGCCCAGGATGAAAAACGGAGAGCAGAGACCCGGAAGGGTGAGGGTGCACTGCTTGTTCAGGCTGGGTATCAGGTGGTGAGCAGTTGTATTCTTTCCTTGTATTTGCCTTGTCATTATTATTATTGGTGGTAGCAGTAGCCTTATTTAGGGGACTGTTCTTATCTCAACCTGTGAGAGTTATATTCTTTTAATTCTTCTCTGCCCTCCAACCCCCCTGGGAGGGGTGGGGGTGTGGGAGAAACTGGTGGGGAGTGAGTGAATAAACTGTGTGAGTTACAGCTTAAACCATGATACTGGGAGAAAAAAATGCTCAAAGCCTAACGTTTTTCATAAGCCCCATGTAAAACTTCTTTCATCTTCTGTTTTGGTCACTATTCTGGAATGTGAGCTGCATTTGAATGGAGGCAACTCAGATCCTTTTATCTTCCCCACTCCTTTTTTTTTTTTTTTTTTTTTCTGTCTATGCAGATGCAAAAACTAAACAAACTGATCCTGTACAAGTTAATCGGAGCAATTACTAGATGGTAAGTTTTTCAACTGATCAACTAGAATATACCTCCTATCAGAACATCTAGTGAAATAGATCTTATCAGTCATTTGGTTGGTTTTGTTTCTACTTCTGACTAGATTGCTCCAAACAGCGAAAGAGATACTGTGAGGGTGATAAGACACTGGAGCAGGTTGCTCAAAGAAGTGGTAAATGCTTCATTCCTGGCACTGTTCAAGGCCAGGTTGGGCAAAGCCTTGGGCAACATGGTCTAGAATGAGGCATCCCTGCCATGGCACGTAGGTTGGAACTAGGTCCTTTCCAAACCTAAGCATTCTATGATTTTACAGTAACGGGGTTTCTGAAAAATATTTCTCTATTATTTCTTAAGTATTTTAAAGGCTGTAATGATTGTCTAACATTGATCTAGAATGTGGGTTTGCAAAAACTTTCTAGATATTTTATACAATATTCTGTCCTTCCATTTTTCAAAGATCTCAAACATTTCTTATGCCCATTATAAATATCTGAAGTACAGAACTTGTCAAACTTGGTGAGTAATTTGCTGCATCCATGCTGATCCCTTTTCTCTCTCTGATCTGTCACTCTTTGGCTGAAAGAGTAGAAAGAACCCAAAGAGAAGAAGGAATTTTACTCTTGTGGTAGAAGGAAGTCCTATCTCTGACAGTTCATACAACTTTTCTTGCATTTTATATCAAAAATTTGGATGCACACATTCAGTAGAAAAAAACTATGCTATTAACACGTTGAGATGTTAAATTAACATTTTAGTTCCAAATCATATTTTTAATAATGGAAAGAAACCCTTGCAAATGAGCAAACTAGATACATCATTGGAAATTTTATAAATGCATTCCGTCTTTTCACTTCATCATGGACTTGATTGAATTAGGCTGTGTTACTTGACTTTGAACCCATTGCTTAATCTGTATGTTTTGAAGAGTACTTGGACTACATTAGCATTTCAGCTGCCTAAGTAATGATTTTCATTGTGTGTCCATGTGGGAGAGAGGGAGTGTTAGTGTATTTTTAAACATCTATAGTTGTTTATGTATGTAAATCTTGAAGGGTAAAAAGTTTTAAGGGACACCTTTTTCAGATACGTCCATGCTGATAGAGACTGGAGTGAGAAGGATAACTCTAGCTAATTTTCAGCAATGTATAAAGATTTTTAGAGCTCTGTGTTAAATACTTAATTGATTTTTCTTTAGATACTTCTCTGAATGAATGCTATGGAAAAATTAGGAAATGAATCAAGAGTTTTAAAGTTGAATTTTTCCACTTGTTCATAGACACTAAGAAAGATTTAAGCATTGAGGATGTAAATGCAGGCTCTCGTTGTGTAATGGTATAGATCAAAATATCTGCATTTACATATTTTCAGATAATGCAGCGTGTTTAATATTGTCTTCCTGACATGACCTTGTGTTTACTTGATCTATTTACCACTGTTTAAATGATTATACAATACATAATACCAGTAGCAATTTTTCCTAATCCAAGGATGAGTTAAGATAATTACTATAATTACTGTAATGGATTTTTCACATTTCTCAGCTCTTGAGTACTTGGTTTCTCCCTCCCTAGGGCAATTAGGACAGAGTTAGGATTTCTGTTTATCTATGAATTCATCATGCTTCCCTATCTACTAATAGAAGCTACTAGTAGGAAACCAGTAGCTTGCTATCAGCTAATTAATAGGAAATAGGTAGATGGAGAATAAATATATTTAAAAGTATCAATACGTATGTTTTAAGAAAAACGCATATAAGAAATATATATTTTAAAACCTGATTAAACTTACTTTTGAGATCAGTACTTTTTAATTGGTATTCCATCAATTTAACACTGCAATAAAATTGTTATAGCACAGAAACCTTTGTGTAACCTCCTTATCAGTAAGCACCAAATCTGGGGTGTGACCATGAGTTTGGTTGGTTTGTTTGTTTGTTTGTTTGAATTAAAAAAAGAAATAATCTCAACAAAAACTGAAGAGCTTCCTGAAACATGGCAAGAAATTTTCCTCTTTGCTCTTACAGCTTGAGTCATCAGTAGGGTTGTGATGCAGGTGGAGAAGCGGCTGTCTAGCAACACTAACATCTTTATGTCTTGTTTGACAGTGCTAACCTAGCAGCCTCTGCAGCTAATGAGAACACAGAGTTTGGAGTTTTTTCTTACTGGTCCATATATGAAGCAAAATGCATTTTTTTAGTGGTAGGCAAGAAACTAAATATGATGCTTACTTTAAAATTATGATTGTGTTGTCATTTTAGTCTCTTAGTAACGCACTATATATGATAATTTTATCCTTCTAAAATAATTCCTGACTGTGGATTCAAGTTCATATATTACATTAGGGTATCCTTTGGATTCATTTGTTTATCACTAAAAAACAAAGTATTTTCAGCTTCACTCCTATCCCCACCAGTATTTTTTGTCAAGGGACAACTAGATTTATGATGCTTTCTGTTGATTTAATAGTCTTTGCACTTATGCTCAGTATACTGAGGTATCTAGTGGCCAAATTTCTTTAAAGTAGAGGAACGGCAGGCTGAAAGCATAAGGGAGGAGATGAGTAAACTTGAGAAACGATGATTTCAAGATGTTCAGTAAAAACAAAAGACATTCCTTAATGTGAAAAGGGTTCAGAGAATGAAAAAAAAAACAAAAAACAAAAAACAAAAAACAGAAAGGTGATTCATCAAAAAACAATTAGGCAGTGTTGTGGTTTCAGCCCAGCTGGTAACTCAGAACCATGCAGCTCCTTGCTCACTTCCCCCCTTCTTCTCCCCTCCTCCCACCCCCCACCCGGAGGTGTATATATACTATCACTCTTGTCTCATACATAT
>JASSUY010039909.1:0-11094 GCA_032466535.1 Forpus xanthops | reverse complement strand
AAAGGTATTAAAAAAAAAAAAAAAAAAAAAAAAAAAGGAAGAAAAATGCAGCACAGAGAAAAACACCTGCAACTCCAAACCAAGACATTCAGACATATGCAACATTTTGTGATGAGTTTTTTATATCTTCCTTTTTGAATCTGTATCACTGATTCTCTGGTAGATTCTCCAGATAGAATAGTTTTATTTGATACAAACACACAATTCTTGATGGCTTAGCTCAATTCTTTTCTTTTTTCTGTTTTAGAACATTCCAAGTATCAAGCTTTCATCAAAAAGTAAGTATTACTCCTTGGACATTTTCTTAAAGTCTCTGCCTGTAGTACAGCCCTACGTCCAGGCCTTCCATGCCCCCACACAAATCAGGCAATTCTGCCAATATTCCAACACCTGTATTCTCACAGCTCATCCAACTTCTTAACTAAGACTGTGGGCAAAACACAAACAAGACCCTCTGGACAGCACAGAATTCTTGTATGTTACTCAGACTAGAGAATGAAACAGCTCCAGCCTCATAATTTTTCCATCAAGACACAGTAAGCACATGTTTTATTAATGAGCAATAACATTAATCAACAATAAAGTACCTTTGCCGTAGCAAGGTGAGGCAGTATCTGTCAGAGAGATGAAAAATGTATGGAAGCATGTGAGGGGCAGTGTAGATTTCCAATCATTTATGATTTATTCACTTTTATGAATTAGAGCATTTGGGATGTATATGTTCAATTTTAACTTTCAGAACTCTTGACTTCCAGCTAAATTTTTGTTTGCTAGAATATGAACTCCAGTGTGCTCAGTTAGTTTCTCATTAGTTTTTGTTCACTCTCACTAAGTAACTGCCCTTTAATGTATTATAATTAAAAACTGGAATTTAGAGAAACAATTCAGAGTCCAGCAGATTCTTACAGGGTCTCAGTGCAACATTCAAATTACCTGCCAAACATACACTTCAAGAGAAACTGCCTTTTAATTCTCAACTTATTTACTGGGGATACTACCATGAAAGAGCTGGACAGAAAAGCAGGATAAAGTCAGCCAAGAGGTGACTTCAGGGTTGCCATGGCAATTTGTCTGTGAGCATTCCTTGGTGTGTACTGCGTGTAAAGAAATTCTGTATTGAGCAAAGCGAGCAGATAAGAAGGTTTAGTCTATTTTAGGCTGAAGAAGCTTGGAGAAAAAGCCTGCATCCCACAGCCAAATTATGCAAGGAAGTTGGCAATAGTCATTTTTTTTAATTTCTGTATCTTACAATTACAAATAATAGATGTATAAAAACCAAAAGCACCATATCACCCTCACTCAACAGGAGCACACAATGAAGACTTCAGCCTCTAGCTAGGTTCTGTGTGCTATGTACCCCAGTGCTTTCAAAGCAATGTCACAGTGATCAGATCGGTAATCAGTAACTCAGCCATCGGCTTCTGGTGCTAATGCAAGAAATCTAAAGTGGGAAAGTAATTAAAAATGACTACTTTTCAAAGAGCTTACATGCAGACAGTTTCTTACTGCAGTACAATCTTACTGTAGATTTTGTTTCCAGTCTGTAAAAGTCCTGGTTCTGTGTCATAGATCCGATTAGAAATATACCTTTAACTATACACTTATGAGTCTAGGAAAGTAAGCAATGCCTTGCACCTCACAAATTGTTACTATAAGAAGTCGCAGCTTCTAAACAATTTACAGTATTTCATTTAGAAGAACTACATTGGCTCTGCCAAACATGGAGGAAGTAAAGAAGCCACCCCTTTAGCTCTCCCACTACCAAAATTTCACCACACAAAGTCAATACCACTAAGCAGTATAACACATCCTTTTCAGATCTATGCTTTCTGGAACATAACATTTCCAATCTAATTACAAAATTCTTAGGAAATCCTAATATTACCTATGGCAATGAAGTCCTGGCTAATAGAAATGGTTTATTTATTTTCAGAGGGAGAGTCAATAATTAAAGCCTGGAGCTTACCCACTTCTCTGAGCAGCTTTAACAACCAAAGGAAAGCTCATTTTGTTGAAAGTAGCCAGGTGAGATAGGTGTTTTAACAATAGGCAGAAAAAAGAAGTAGGTATGGTAGTCCTATTTTCAGCTTTTATTTCACGTTTCTCTTGTGAAAAGGTCAAGCATGGGCAGCAGCATGCAACTCTTCAATAAACAAAGTGTTTTCTTAGCTTTCTTTCTGCTCCAATATGTGAAATATCCTTACTTTAAAATACATCAAGCCTATAACATAGTGAAACCTTTCTCAGCTTCTTCATCAGACTTACTGATGCTAACATATCAGAACCACTGGCACAAATTACATCACAATCAAAAATCTTCATAGAATCACAGAAGTAATAGGTTGCAAGGGACCTTAAATCTCATCCAGTTTCAGCCCCTGCCATGGCAATAGGCATGTCCAATAGGCAGGGACACCTTCCATCAGATGAGATTGCTCCAAGCCCCATCCAACCTGACCTTGAGCACCACCCAGAACCCCTCTGTGTGCTTTGAACATATGATTCAATTAAAAACTAAATTTCACCTTCAAAACAAACATACATAAACCATTGTACATTATATTACATTCAGTAATGTACTGCTGGTTAATAATCTAAATAATACACTTCAAAAACCCTAAAAGATGTTTCCTTGTTAACGGATAGTGACTGTTATGTAATTATCAGTTTAGTACATCAAAACATAAGATTTCTCACCAAAAGAAAAATACAACTGATAACATCAGTAATACATCCCAGCATAGAATATATAATTTTGGATACTTTATTATGTATTCTTTTCATATTCCAGCTTCATTACTAAACAGACTTTCACAAGAAATATGTGGAATCATTAGCTTGTTGAAAATGAATTTACTATAATCACAGAAGGACCTGTTTGGACACATATTGAGTCACAGATAAGCTCACAGGTCTATCTTTTTTATAAAAGCAACTCTACTGCAGATATAAACCAGAGAACTGAGAAGACACCTTTTTGCTGTTGAAACTCAAGCAGTTACAAATGCAGATATTCTTATGACAATTCCTTTTTTGAGGCATATTTTTAGGGCAATTAACCCTTAATTCTTTAGAAAGTAAACCTGTTGCACTTTCATTTGCAAGAGCATCATTTACATTTCTATTATATAATAATAGCCTGAAAAGAAAATTTTGCATGGTAATAACATCATTTAAATAACACTTCCTCCCCCTCTCAATATAAGGAATTGCCAAATAAAGACATAAGGAACAGACTTAAAAGATTCCAATATCTAAGAGGATCTGTAGATTAAAAATGAATACAGGAAATAAGAAACCTTTTCTTCATGGGAAATACTGAGTTATACTGCGACTAGCAGGAGTTTGAGCAGTTGTCCAGGTTATAAGCCTTGGGAAAAAAAAAGAGTTTGTAACACAAATGCTGACAAAACACAATGGCCATTCCAAACACAACATTGTAATTATGGTTTGGATTGTCAGCTGGTTGGAAGAATTGCCATCCAGAACAAAACTAATTTCTAGCAGGAAACAGTCAATCAGAATCCCAGGATTATGGAAAACTCGTACAAGACACTATTATCTATACAGCCACAGCCAGAAGATGTCAGGGAATCAATTCATATAATGTGCCAGCTTAACAAAATCTGCATACAAAATTTATGACTACAGTAATATTCCTTTATATCACAAGTTATTAATGGTCATTTTAATGAATATCTACAGCTGAAGTGCTTTGGTTCTGTATGGTATTTTAATCATCTTTAGCCATGTATTTAAATGCATTTCCTTTCATAGCTATCAGTTCCTTACAGATAAGGCAGCCTTTACATTCACATGGAGACATTTGAGGTAGCTACTAATTCTGTCGTTATGCTGTTATTGATTTCCTTATGATTTACTACATGAGGAACAGAACTATATGTGCCATTAGAACAGTACTTCTTTTAAAGCCCAAACTAGACTAAGAAAGTGTTTAGGAGAAGTAATATGTGTAGAATCATTCTAATACTTTTTTATGTTTAAAATACACATCTTTACATTGCTGGAAATTCAACATTCCCTCAAGACAAATAAAAAAAGTTGAATTCAAATACCAACATCCTTAAGATAAAGCAGTGCTCTTTTTATTCCAGTTTTACATCAGAACAACAGACTTCTTAAAGCTTATTTTTATTCTAATGAGGGTATTATTCAAAAGTTCATTTTGTTGTTTCTGTATAGAAGCAGTCATGACTATAAATAGCCTTGTAATAATTGCCTGAAACTTCTACTTGGCTACACGGTAGGGCAGAAAGGCAAACTACAGAAAGTAAATCCTAGGAGTCTGGAGGTTTTTATTATACAGGAAAAGAGCATCTTTTAGATCAAAGCTAATTATTATTAAATGGAATTCACTCTAAAAGACATGAGAATCCCTAAAGGACAGCAGAAAAGCCAGAGTTCAAGATGGGACATAGTTGGCAGAGTTTTGCAAAACAATTTCACCTCCTGAACCCTAACAGCCTTAAGGACATAGGTTTGTTCCTGGTCACTGAATTGCCCGTCTGAAAGTGATATTATTGAGCTATTTTCCTCTGTTGTTCATTTTTTAAACACATGTATCTCTATTGTCTTTCCAGGACAAGAGCTCTTTGAACCAGGGTAGCAATCTGAAACAAAAACTGATTGTGATAAGTGATAAATGACAAATCTCATTCCAATCAAGCTGTTTGACTAACCTGAAAATGAGCATGCCATCCAGAAACAGATTTTACTGAGACACATACTTTCTAGTGGGAAATTCCTGTCCTACTCATGAGCATATGCAGCCATAAAAAATTATTCACTTCTATAGTTGTTCACAACTGAAGTACAAAGTATATGCGGAACACATGGCTTGATTAATAATATGCACAAAAAATTGGATGAGATTTAATTCTCATCCTATTGTTTTTGAGGTAAGCAAGTAATCATAACATTAGGACCATTCTTTTTTCGTTTGCCATTTGTTTGGCACATATAGCCAAAAGGAAAAGAAGAGACTTGGGAAAAGAAATAAAGGTCACCATGCAGGACACAGGCAACACTAGTCTTCTTTTAAGTTAAGTCTACAGCAGATGTATACCCTCATGGAAAACCCTAGTCACTTGCACTTAAAAGGATAAAGGACTAAACCTAAATATCATTCATACTTTCCATATCATTACTCAGCTTGTCATTCAGTCTGAGCTAAATATGTATCTATGCATCCTTACAGAATTTAGATCTGCTCCTATGACTCTAATGGTTCACAAAGCTATTTCTACTTCAATATATATTATGAATACAGGTAATTATAATTCATTAAAAACTATTTTAATCCATTTCAATTTTTCCCATCTCATCTAGCAAGATAACATATGCAGAAGCTATTGGACTACAGCAACAAACTAACCTGAGAATGGAATCAGCTAAATTAAATTATATTGTACTAGTGCTGCAGATCCTAAAAACTAAAACTTGTGCCAGATAAACAATACCTGGTGTATCTAAACATGTGAATCACATTCTCATGCAGGTGTATATTAAGCTATTGTGTGATTACAATATTACGTATATGTTATTAAAATATTCTAAGGACTTCAAGAGAAAATATTCCTTAAATAGGAAGATGCTT
Source organism: Forpus xanthops (assembly GCA_032466535.1). Lineage (NCBI taxonomy): Eukaryota > Metazoa > Chordata > Aves > Psittaciformes > Psittacidae > Forpus > Forpus xanthops. Next base: position 5,477 of record JASSUY010039909.1, on the reverse strand, counting down.
TCTTCATTTCCATATCACTAATGATACTATAAACAAAGAGTTTTATGAGCAGTGAAAATAGTGGAAACCCAAACTCAAACTCTTTTCCTATGGATTTATGCCTCGGGGAATTGGTTCAGTGTGATATCTCTACTGCCTAATAAAAGGAAAGACCGTGTAGAATTTTCACTTCAGGTCACCACTACTAGCATCTCTCGTGTTCTGCTGCCTGCTTCCATTTGCCATATGCTCTGCTCCTCTGTCAAAGCTGGTTAAAATTGGGCTTGGAACAACTCCAGTTTGAAGATAAACAGTAACATTAAAATGTTATCGTGATACACACATGATAAACGCCTATTGTTATCCACATACAAAATCCTTTCCATTTCTCTGCTTGCAAATCTAGTCGAAACTGACAACCTCACTTAGGCAACACAGTTGGAATCTCCAAAACAGTAACAGACTGACCCCATACATGCATTATTCTTTTTATTTAGAGCAAGCTGTAGACATGTAACCAAAGATGATACATAACAAGGTTTTTTATTTTTTATTATTTCATTAAGCTTTAAAATTTTGTTCTTGCTACATAAATGCAGCATTTGTCTCTACAAAGCCTTATCCAAAGCTAGTTTTATTACATTCCCTTATTTGAATCTCTAGGAAGAGCTTCAATTAATTCACAGCCGTACACAAAGGTCAAATTAGCACCACCTTTCCTGCTCTTTCACGTTTGTTTTAGTCTGTTCTGTAAGATAAGTGTAACAAGATAACAGAACAGGAGTCTGAAAATTGCATAGAAATCTGTTTACATTGGACAGATGGCCAGGGTCAGAGCTCCAAGCTCTGACCTGCAGTTTGCTGGCACAGGAATCTTTCTTTGAAACTGCTTTGCAAGCCAGGGTCCTCTGTATTCAGAGGAGCAACACACTGTATATGCACAATATAACTTGCAAGCATCTGATAAACACTGTTTCCATGCTAATACAAAGCCATAACATTGCTGTAGGCGTATGCAAAAGGCTGTCCACCCAGCTGCTTGAAGGATGAATAATGGTCAAACTCCAAAGATTTTTTCCAGTGCTTTGAAAAAACAGGTTATGTCCCATCATCTTTTGCATACTCAAGGATAGGTGGCTTTTCAGCTCCCTGGTATATGCTATGCATATACTTCAAATAACATGCACACATCATATTTAAGTTTTCTATGTACTTCTTGGCAGCTGTTTGGCAACTTCTGAAGTAGGAGTTCTGGTAAGATTGAAAACCCGTTGCCTGAGGTAGAAGCCCAGAACAGCAGGGAGCAAAAGAAGATTCAGAAGTTTTTAACACCCAGAAAATAAGCACTGTTATTGCCTGGCCTTCTGTTAGCCCATTCAAGCAGATTTACATTGCACAAGGACTTTAGAGAAAATATGCTCCCACATAAATCCCCGAGCTGCCAACTTCAGCCTGGTTTTAGAACTTGCACATCATAAACAAAAGGTAAATTACATCATTAGAATCGTGACTTAGGCTTAATATAGAAATTAAGCAGAGAAGAAAAAAATGAGCTAAAAAAGAGACACTTCAGCTGAGGCTGCATAGAGCTCAACAGAAATTGCAATATTCAACAGTGAAGATAAACTCTACCTCATGCTGTACATGATTAAACTGCAAAAGTACTTGACCAAAGCAGTGGTTTTGGTATCTTCAGATGGAATGCCTCTACCTAAGTGTCTATAGGAATTTGGATAATGGTTACTCTTAGCCATCTAGTATGGTCCATGCTCAGCTTCAAGCAACTGAACGGCCTATTCCCAAGTATTTGGTAGTTCCTGACCCAGGCCATCAACTTCCTGTGGGTTTAAGTGAAGGAAAAATACCCAGTTGTGATTTCAGTTTAAATTCTACACAATGACTTCTTGGGACAAAGTCTGGACTCTGCATTTAGGAATCTGAGAATAGAGGGTGAAATTGCAGTTCTACTGCAGACAGTCTGTTTTTCCTTTCTACTGATCAAAAATGCCATCCAAGAAACTGTGATCATTGATATATTTTTATGCTGCAAACTCCTGTGATCTAAAGATACTTTTAATATTTAGCAGAGGCAAAATAGAAGCTAAAACATTATCACTAGCAGTTACTCTTAAGACACTTAACACATGACCTGACCTACAGAAAATACTTTTCTGATATTATTGACATTTGTTTAACCTGTAACATTACTTCTTTGTGGCTCGATAAAATCTGAGCATCTTCTCCCTGTATTATCAAGAGACTGGTGCTGACAAAGCAAGTCAATCTGCAGCCCACACACAAATAATAGCTTTCCATTATATTCGCTATTTCACCAGAATAATTCCTGATAATCATGAATAATGAAGTTATTTGACATTCTAATGATATCATGCTGTGCAACTTCAATCCATCAGTCACTGTCAGGAAGGTCAAATATTTGTATTCCATTACATTATCCAGAGTTCATTAAACAGTTAAATGACATTATACACCTTAATTATACTTCCAAATGAAACTAACACATTTCATTTAGATTTGAGAGTCTGTGTGATGCATCTCCATTTAAAAGAAGGATCATGATTTTCAATATTCATGTGTGACAGTTATATATACTGGAACTTCAAACAATAATTTTTCAGCTCTATCAGCTACTAATATAAAGACGAATTTACTTGATACACCTAAATACAACATTATTCACAGCCTAAGATAGGTGTGTTACTGTAGGTTACTTCTTAGTGATACTAACAAGGGCCCAAACACAGATCTGTAACTGATATAGGAACTGTAACTGATATAGGAAACTGACTTGACTAGAGCTATCTGTACACAAGAGGAAAATATTATATTTATGTAAGAAGACAGGCAGGGGAAAGGAAGAGAAATGTTGTCTTGAAAACAATGATTTAAAGTATATCTCAATATAATTCAAAACCTGCTGTGGTAGATCAAAAGCATCATAAGAAAAAAAGGAAGAAGCATATTCAACTCTGGCAATAAAAGAAATACTATTTTATTAATACCTAATATTCAAAAGCATTAAGCCCACCCCAGGTTATCAGTGCAAATATTCACAAACTACTACGGTAAGTAATCTAAAATATTTCATTTGCATGAATACAGTTTATTTTTTCTCTCCCATCAAAACCATTTTCCTTGACAAGAAAAACAAAACCAACAAGGGGTTCCAAGACAGTCATTAAGCGGACATCAGGAAATATGTATTGATTTAAGTAGACTTTTTAAGAAATCATAGCCTTTGTGATTGTACTGAGCATCTCCACTCAACCACAACCTTCTGAGACACACACAATAGTCAGAGAAATCGAAAGATACAAGGAGAAAAATGTTTTAAATCCACAAAAAGTACAAATAGAGACAAGACCTTTGTTAGATTAATGTAGTTTAACAGCTTACAAAAGGCTTATTAAAATGCAACTTTTAGCTAAAAATTGCTGCTTCCTAAATGAGTCTTTGAGTTTAATATTAATGGACGTGACCTATCTTTTTAAATTTTCATTACGGTATTTTAAGTATGGGAAATGTAGTAAGCTCATTGGATTACAACAGACACTAGATGTGTTCTTCAGTTCTTTATTTACCTTGAATCACTGATAGGAAATGTGATATTAAGCAATCAAAATCAACTCAATCACGACTGAAACTGGAGAAAAATTAACCAAACACTACACTGCCTCTCCTCCTCCCTCAAACTTGCCACAGTGCATTCACAAGGTTCGATGACTTTACAGGTGAAAATCAGATTTGAAATCTGATTTCAATCAGTTCCAAAAAGCAATTAATGCTGCTTATTCTTAGATTACTTTGTTTGAATCATTTTGGATTGCAAAATAGCAAGAATTCTGTTGAATACAATCTGAGTAAATAATAAGGTTTCCTTCTCCATATTAGCTTAGCCTCACTTACAGGGCAATATATCTATGTTGGCACCCTTAATTTACAGAAATATAGTTGAAACAACCAAAGCAATACAGTTACAGAGAATAAATTCAGACATGCTAATTGGGTTAATGACTGCCATCATACAGACCTAGATAATCAAAAGAGTTTATTGAAGGCTCAATTATCTTTCTTTCACTAAGCTATCTATCTTTATTTTCTGAAGAACAGGATAAAATATTGCTTTGCTTCAGATTACCTGTTCTTTCAAGATTCTAAATCTCTCATAGCTGCCAAAAGGTATTGGAGGGAACTGGGAAATAAGCAGTAACAGCCTTCCAGTTTGGGAGTTATTCTTTAGTGTTTCTATGACTTCAGTAAAAGACATTTTCCAGTTTCTGGAAACTACTTCCAAATGTCCATCATTTGGGGTATTTTTATATTCTCAAGTGAGATGAGCTACACTGTCACCTCCAGAGTTGAACGCAGTTATCTACTTTTGTACTTTTTATCAGTGCCAAATACACCATCATATCCTTCATGATGCTTCAGGCCTTGGGCACAGGTTTCTAAGGGAGCAGACTGAAGGCACTAATGGAATACAGCACAGAATGTTACACCCTCAGCATTCTCTAGCACAACTAATTCTAGGAAGCATGCCAGAAAGGTGATAACTGCCTTTTTCTTTTATACAGGATGGATATTTTAAACTTAATTTTTGACTGAATCTGCATAGAAATTTTTGGAGTTTAATTAAGTCTCAATATAAGTCTCAATATAAATAGGAAAAACATCTTAAGGCAAAGAGTTTTACATCAAGAGACACAAAACAAGTAATAACGTAAGACGAAGCATGCCTCTGAAATCAATCTTAAACTTTGCTAATTGGGCAAATTGAATTGCTTCCAGTATATGCAGCACACTTACGCTTTCCTTAACAAAATACAGACAATCCAGCAGTAACTAAAGGTAATAGTATTTAATTACTCAGTGTGAATGGCAGTTTTGCAAGGTTTATCACTGTGTTGCATATATGTTCATATTAAAACTCATTTTGAAAGTTTTCCATTTCATTATTGCACTGAACAAAGCAGGACTGTCAGAAAACATAATTAGGGAGTCACAAAGGACCTTAAACAGATATTCAGAATTCTGCGGCTCTGACAACACAAGCTTTGCAAAGTGCCGTGGCTCAACTGACAATGAACATAAATCAGATTCAAGTTTTGGAATAACATTAGGGTTGTATGAGTGTGTTGGCTTTCATTGCACTCCAAAACTACAAGGCAAGGCACGCATGGGTAACCTCCTCAACCCTACAACAGCAGGACAAGTCAAACACCTACTGTCTCTCAGGAGAAAACCAAAACATATTATTTTACCTCCACATGTTTCTCTTCCTTTTCTGGCCAGTACTTGTACTGGTATTTTTTTGTTTAAAATGCATATTTTTAAAGAAATTTCATAGAATCACAGAATAGTTAGGGTTGGAAAGGACCTTAAGATGATCTAGTTACAACACCCCTGCCAGGGGCAGGGACACCTCCCACTAAACCATGCCACCCAAGGCTATGTCCAACCCGGCCTTGAACACTGCC
>JASSUY010039907.1:0-98523 GCA_032466535.1 Forpus xanthops | reverse complement strand
GAGGAGAGGGAGAATCCTGTTTTGTGATTTTTTTTTTTTAAACGACGAACCGTGCCTCGCATGCTGCTGTCAGAGCAAAACACTTTTGCTGCTTAAAGTCACATCTACGCCTTTTGCGATAATCCTTTAAAAATATCCATTAAAAAAAAGGAAGGAGAAATAATTGCTTTAAAGCCTCAGCCGAACTGCCAACCACACCTTCGGATGGTGAGTATATTCCAGCTTTTTTTTCCCCATTGTACTTGCTCAGCCGGAGAAGGGACCGGAGGGGAGAGGGGTGTCTCGGAGCTATACCTTCCCCACTGACCGCTTGTATTTAGTATTTTATTTCTTTCCCCCTAAATAAACGCTACCAGCTGCACCCGGCGACACAATTCCGTGCAGTTTAATACCTATCACTTAACTTAAGAGCCTTGGTACCCCCCCTCCTTCCCCCCCTCCAGGGCAGGTTTCCCCCCCCCCCCCTTCCTCCCGGAGCCGGGCAAGGGAGGCTCGGACCGGGCTCTACCTCCCGGCCGCCGCTTAGGAAATGACTTTGAGGAGCTTTTCCCTCGCCTCGGACCTGGAAAGCGATTCCAGTCGTTGGGTTTGTTCGCTTGTTTGTTTGTTTGCTGCTTTGCTTTATTTAGCTAAAGGACGTGCTAACTGATGGTGCTGCAATTCCACCCGCTTGGGTCTGCCCCCCTCCCCTCTTCCCCTCCTCAGAGCAACCCACGTAACCTTAGAAACGATCGTTTAAGACGCACGTTAGCTAACATTTGCTTTTTTGGATTTTTTGTTTTCCTTAAAAGAGAAACACAAGAATCACAACACATTGCCCGAAAAAAAAAAAAGTGTCAAAGAAGAAGAAAAAAAACTAGAAGTAAACATACCAAAACCATATTTGCCTTGTTCAAGGTCCCAAATCGCTTGCATCTTCCTTTTTCTACCTCTCCTTTAGTTTGGCAGGTGAAACAAACAAGCAACAAGAAAAAAAAATAATCAGACCGCTGTTTGCCCCCCAGAAAGATGTGCGTTGGGTAATTAAAGAGAAGTCTCCTTCTTGGTGTTTATCTAAGCGATTGTGCAAACTGATAAAAAAAAAAAGAAAAAGGGAGAGAGAGAGAAAAAAAAAAGTAAAGTTACAGCCTTCAAGGGTGGGGGAGAAAGGAGGCAAGGTGAAGGGAATAGATTTCCCACAACCTAAAGGGAAGTGCTTTCGATGTATTATTAGCGATCAGCCTTGGGAGAGAGGAAAAAAAAAACCACCACCCCACAAAAATCCTGGACACACTCTAACTTTACACAGACAAGATTTCAGGGGGGGCTTTGTACACAGCTGCTTAGGAATGTGCGCCTTGCCTTTAAGAAAAAATCCCCAAGCCCAAGGTAGGAGATGTCTTTGAGTGATCCTTGTCTCATTTCATTCCTTAGAAGGAAGAGCGTCTCGCTACACCTTGTTTGGAGCTGGAAAGGCGAGACTTAAAAAAAAAAGGGGGGGGGGGTATATTCACAACCCACCCTTCCAACTGGGGAGGAAGAAAATAATAAGAGAGGGAAATCTCTAACTTAATGACTGTGGGGGTAGGATGGATGCGACCGATTTCAGCCCCCCCCCTCCCCTCACTCCCTCCTTTTCCCACCTCCCCCCTCCCTGCAGGAAAAAGAAAAAAGGGAAAAGGAGCTAAAAAAAAAAGAAAGAAAGAAAGAAAGAAAAAGCCAACCGCAAACAACTACAGGCTGAACTATCAACACATGCACCGGAGGGGAAAAAATATATAGTGTCCTGTGTAGGGTCGGCAGGGAACGCAAGCACACGCTAAAGCAAGTTGGGAAAGAATCCGAGCTAATCAGCAATCTCTTTCTCTCTCTCTCTCTCTCCTTCTCTCCCCCTCTCTCTCTCTTTCACTGCCCCTGAGATCCCAGCTCGCAAGAGGTACTCCACATTTTTTCATTACCAAAAATCCGTTGCAATAATCATTTGTTACGAATTGAAACCCTTGGAGACATTTTTTTCCCCACCCCCTTCACAAACATGGCAACTTTTAGACATGGGAAGCACGTTTAGTTCTATTTTATTTAAAATTATATATATATATTATGGTTAGGAGGAGGCTGAATCTTTAACCCAGGAGAAATATCAGCTAGGCAGCCCCCCTTTCCCCGGGGTGGGGGGGGGAGTTTGGGGGGACAGGACCCCGGTACAGTGAGGGCTTGGGAAAATTTGGAATACATTATACTGCCTTTGGCAGGAGAATACTCTCCAACTAATGGATTCCTGCTCCTTTTTGTGTGTGTGTGTATCAGTGTGGGGGGTTTCTGGAAAGAGGGGTGGTGGTCGTGGTGGTGGGGAGCCAAGCTTTTATTTTAAGGAACTGTTAGGGTAAGAAGTGTGTCATACTTGACAAATGGAACAAACGCTCTTCCATTTCTTGCTTGTCCTTGCCTTAAAACAGGAATTAAGTTAACCACAGTGCTGCATGTTAATTGCATGTTTACTGGGCTAATGAAAATTACAAAAGGGTTTTGCCACCTCGATCCGCGATGATGAAAAAGTAGGAAGACGATCGTCATCGCAGCCTTCGGGGAGGGCCGGGCCGAGGGGGGGGGGGAGCCGGGCCCGGACAATATTGATCAGAAGAAGGATAAATCTTTTAACTGCTTGTTAATACCATAAATATGGTCTACACAAGTTTCCACTCTTGTTAAGCCTAATCAGTACATGGAAGATGGAGACATAGCCCGCTTGAATGAATTTTTATTATTGCCAGAGGGGTACTTGCATCTGTGGGTTCTCTCCCCTCCTCATCTTGTGCCCCCCCCTTCCCCTTTCCAAAATCTCCCTTTGCAGAGGAGGATCGTGAAGGTGCACAGAAAACATAAGAGGTAAATTCAAGTTTTCAGCCTTTCCCCCCTTTTCCAAACCCTCTTTTTGCTGTAAAGCTGAATGGGTCGTGGTGGGGAAAGCCTAAAGGGGAGACATCTCTCCTCCCCCCACCCCCATTTAATTCTTGAGATCCGTGGATGAAAAGACGACCTAGTAATTCAGTTTGTTGATAACCATTTTCATGCTTGAAAACAATCTGCCAAATTGAACCTAATGGAAAGAGCAGTGGGAAAGGTAGTGGGAGCAGGGCACTTCGACATCCCCCCCACCTCTGAAAGGGATTGTTTAGCAAAAGGAGGAGGGAAAGGCGATTAAATAGACTAAAGATGATTTAAATCCCAACCAAAAATAATTCCAGGGAGAAGTTTCCCCCCTCCGGTGTTGACCAGCCCTGGATTTGAAAACTTTGGCCCAACTTGTGGCGATAGCTGCAACTTTGCTCCGCAGGGGTCAGAGGTGAGGGCTATTTTAACCCTAAAAGCCTGCGAGTGACCAAGGTTGAGGCTGGGCTCGCAGCACTAATAGCCATAATTACCTCCTCCCCTTCCAGGGACATTCCTTGCTGCAGCAGTGTTAGATGCCGAATTGAAGAAAATCCTGAAGTTGAGCACATCTTGAGGCGTAAATAACAGCAATATGAAGGAATTTCAGAGCTCTCCCTTTTGCTTGGGGGGATTGAAGCCTCTTTTTTTTTTTGTTTTCCCTTTTTTTTCCCCCTTTTTTTTCCCCTTTCCTCCTTTTTCTCCCCCCCTTGCCAGCATTCCCAAGGCGCTGGGTCTTTGTCTTAGAAGGAATGGAGTGTCTGAATGGTGTGAAAGGGACAGAGAGGGTTGCTTCAAATCGATTTTACTTGTCCTCTCTGTCTTTTCGGATCAACGCCCTTCAATGGACACATAGGTGCTCTTTCAACCAAAAACTTGTGCAACATTTTCTGCCTGTATTGGTGCTAAATACAATAAATGCTGGGCAGATTTTTTTTCTTCTTCTTTCTTTCTTTCTTTCCAAAGCAGAAAGCACCCTAATTAAATTGTTTTATATGGACAGTCAAGACAGACCAATTAAGTATGCGTTAGTATAAAGATATATTCGAGAGATAAGCGCTCTATAGGAGCCCTGTCTAGGCAAGGTGTGTAAAGTGTCCTCTCGAAGAGAGGCTGTAAGCAGGGTTTCATATGGATTTTTCCCCTCCATTGCCTCCTATACTCGAGTAACGGACTGAATAAGTTAGCGAAAAGCCATTAGTGGAAGTGGTTTCTAAACAAAGTTAACAGGTGGATGTAACTGGGTTTAGATTTGAATAACAGTCGCACATCTGTAACACACAGACATATATTTATGCAGCACGGATGCGTGCAATGTACATTTACAGAGATAAATGCCTTCAGCCCATAGCTTATGTGCAAATGCACACACACGGAAATAAAATAAATAGCTGGGCACTTCTGTAGGTTCCAGGACGTGATGTGAGGAAGAACGCACACACAAACATACCCCAGATATAACCCTGTATCTATTGTGTAGAGGCACCCAGCCCTGCATCAGGCACCCAAGGCTTTGCGGTCTTGCCTGGGTGTGCTTCACGGACACCTAACCCGAGACCAGCGGGCACACAACACACGCTCCTGGGGTAATTACAAGTGGAAATATTTCCTATTCGAGGTAGAGGCTTTCCCAGGAGTGAAATAACGGATCAGGATTAAACATACACGCGTACACACACAGAGGAACTTCTCCTTCTGACCATTTTATCACCCTGGGAAAGCTCTGGTGTATGGTTAACCACAGGAACCGGGCTTTAAGCTCTTCTCTGTTTCATATTCCATTACCATTAGTATTTTTTTCTCTCACTGCAGATTTTCCATGTCGTTCAAAAAACTTCCTCCTAAACAGACAAATAAAAAAGGCAATATCCTTCCCCCCCCGCCCCCCCATCATCGCTCTGCCTCAGCCCTGATCCTGGGTCAGGGAGAGCAGTGGGATGCGAGGAGGAGGAGGAAAAGGAGGGAGGTGGGCTGGAAGTCGCAGGAGTACCGTCCATCCTCGGGCACTGCATTACCCACCACCGAGGCAGAGCCCTGGGACGAGCCCGGTGCCCGGAGATGCTGCAGGGAATCGGGGAATAACCCCTTTATCGTGATATTGTATCGCAGAGACAGGACTAGGCTTGGCTGGAGGGGCTGGGGGTGCGGAGCAGCGGGGTGACTACTGCCCGGGGTGATACTCAGAGCTGTGTTAGCCCATCAAGGGGATAAGGGAGACGGCGAAGAATAACCCATGCCTAGCTTAGGTGCTTTAATGTCACGGTAAACAGGTTAGAAACGGCCGTTTATAAAGCCTCAATTTCTCTTTACTGGTTACTCTTCGAGGGTAAATCATAACAGACAGTATGGGGGGGGGGGCAAAGAATTCATCTAAAGGAGATCTCAGCAAGTCACTACCCGGACAATAGTCCCCCTCCTGTTGGGTTGGGTATTGATCAGGAGAGGAGCTGAAGATGTCGCCACACTAAATATTTACTGATCACACACAAATAGCCGCGGCTTGAACGATTTTCTCCTGTGAGGAGAGCAGAGAGAGAAGGGTAAATCATTTTATTAGTGTGTATAAAGCAAAGAGCACACTCTGGCTTGGAGTGTTTTAAGATGTGTCTTCAGCTGGATGAAAAGAGTTAGGGAAATCGATATGGAGTGATTAGACGAGCCAGTCGTGTCAAAGAGAGAAGCTGCGAATTTCATGGATTTGGTTATACCGGGAGGGGGAAAATATATCGAGATTAAAGGGAGGAACCCATTGTAGCAGAGCCAATGAAAAAATAATATCTAATCAGTCCCGGCAAAGGTAGTGATGGGGTAAGACCCACATTTCTAGACAGCCACATCAGCTGCAGAGGGATCAGGGACACACATGAAAGAGGCAAACGAGGGGAGCTCTGACTAGTAGAAGCCTAGAAATGCTACAGACCCAACGTAGGGGAGGCACAGCAGAGTCGGCTCTGTGTAGCAATGCTGAGACACCACGAAAATGGGGACAAAAGCTTCTAGGGGAAGGCGAGGGCTGGAGCACAAGGGCTTCGAAGTGAAGTCTAGGGGGTCTCCAGCCCGGTGCCCACCAGACAGGGCGGTCTCTAAGCAGCAGAAGCAAGGGCACATCCACCTCAGGTGCGAGGGTTTTAAGTCCTTCTATAAGTTTCTTCCCCCCCAACACTCTCCCCAAGCAAATGTGGCGAGTAAAATGGATTTTAGCGTTTAACCACCTCATTTTATCCACGTAATGACAAGGCTCGTAATATGTAATCTACCCATTACTGCCATTCGAGGGTGACCACAAGTGGCATAAAAAAAATATATATAATCAGCGTTTCTGCAAATGACAAAAAAATGGCTAAAACCAACCCGTGCTTCAAGTATTAGAATTGGGCAGTTGCTGCTGCAGGATTTCATCGGTCGTAGGGAGCAACTCAGCCGTGGCTCAGGTACAGCCCTGGGCTGTCTCGGCGGATTAAAGAAAACTTTACTGGAGACAAGCAAATGTCTCAGTGCCAAAGGGCAGAAAGCTGGGAGCAGGGCAGGGCTTTGCCTAGCGACGTTAAAACATGTTCTTTAAGAGATGCTCGGGGTTATTATTGTTATTATGCTATTGTTTTTCTTCAAATCACTGATGCTTGGGCCGTGCTCAAACGCTACCTTCTCTCTGCGTGGTTTTCTTTAGCAGAAAACAGGATCCTGCTGCAGAGACCTTAGTCAAAAGAGAGAGAGGGAAAGTTTGAGCAGCACTTTTAAGTGATGCTGATGGCTGGGAGGGAGGGAAGGCATCTAAAGCTAGGAACCGAGGAGTACAATTGATGTGAAAACAGCTTTTCACTTCTCCTCTAAGTGCTAATTTTGCTACTGTAAACAAACAGTGAAGTTAGAAACAGCTGCAAATAGCCTTGCCGGGCACCCGAGGCTCAGGGACCGGGGAGGAAAAATGACTTTTGTTCATCTCTTGGGTTGAATTTCACCCCAAATTTTGCCTTTCCCCTCTCCCCGCCCCGAAATCAGTGGCTAATACTGGGTTTAGTGGTGGAGAAAGGAGGGAAAAAAGTAAAATAGGCAAATTAAGAGCATTTCGTGTGAGCCTATGGAGTGCAGGCAGCTCGGCTGGATCAGTAATGCAACAGGAAACCTCGGGATAGACTCAGCCTAATTAACAGTTTTCCATAGCTGAAGCGATTTTTAAGAATCCCGGTGGATTAGCCCAATATGTTCAGGTGTGAGGCTACGAGGGCCTATAACTCCTTTCACTATAATCTTATAACCTCCTTACCTAATTCCTTAGATTGCAGATAGGAAGAGTCTGACCCTGGAGGTCGCAAAGAGCTTGGCTGCATTAACCCTTCCCTGCCCGGCGCTGGCCCAAGGTGAACGGCGCAGGGTGGTGTGTTTGGGGGAGGGAGGGGAGGATAAAGGGATTGCAAGAGGGATCGATCCTACTTGGGGTGTGTGGGGGGGAAGACTTAAAATGATTTGTGCTCTCTCCATTCCCCTCCTTTGAGTCAAAGGAAAAATGAAAAGGGAACTTTCCTCTTTGCCATGCTCTGGGAGGTTCATAAATGCACGGGGTTTGTGAGACAACTCGTTCCCTTTATACCATTTCAGAGTTATTTTATTTTATTTTCAAATAATTATTTTTTCTCGCCAAACGTGGAGGAAATGAAGCATTCTAGAAACGTCAGCTATTGCAGAAAGCAGAGCAACCTCCATCTTTAGGACCAGCAGCAGCCTCTTGAGCTTCTTGCCCATGGTAGAGCTGTAATCTTTAAAGAGGAAAAAATAATGTAGAAAAGCTTCTCGGAGTGTATTTGCCTGGTAACAAATTTGGTTTATGTTTTAATAGGTAGTTACATTGTATTGATTCAGGGTACATCACAGATGCTGAAAGTTAATAACTCTCAAATTATATCTATCTGCCTACATACATAATTGCATACACAGTATTAACACTGTAAGGATTTGCATTTTGCAGCACATTCTTTGTCCTTAAATCTTTTAACACGTTGAATTGTTCCTTTGAAGAAAATGTTATTGAACCGCATGTTTAAAGGAAAGATGCTTGTAAGCTATGTGTTTTAACAATGAAATTGTTGAGTGAAATGCAGATTTCTTTGTATTTCACACAAACCTTCCCATGCACCAATCTTAACCTATACATCCAAACTGCGTTTTTTTGTTGTTCTTTTTCCCTTCTCCCGGTTAGAAGGCAGAAATACACTAACTCCTGAGAGAGGTGGGTACTTTTTGGTAAGTATGTTTAGATATGATCTTCAGATACATTTATTGTACTTTCAAATACTTCAGATACTCATTGAGCTAGCAAACAATATCCCAGCTGAACATCTCAGCTCCTTCCCTATTTAACAAGGTTTTAATATGGAACTATACTGTAGCTATCCTTCTGCTAAACAATATAGCTGAAGAGTCAGCAGAAAGGGAAAAATATGTTAAAACCAAATTATAATTGCTGCCTTATATCTGACTCTTCTTCCTTTCTGCAGTCCTAATGAACTCTTTAAAATGGTGGGTTTTTTATTATTTCTGAGTGACAGATCAAAAGTAATTAGCAGAATCAGAAGCAGCCGGAAAGCTTGAAATAATGTGTCTAAATATTTCATATTGCTACTTATAATACTAGTCCATCAGTTGTAAAAAAGAACCATTCTCTATTTATTCTGCAGCAGTTTATAAATACAGAAAGATAGATGCTTTTTTTTTTTTTCCCAGGGCCTGCCTCAGACATGACATAAATAGAGATTGAACTATGAGGGAAGAAAAAAGAAAATAAACTCAAACCCCTGGACAGGAATAGGCACAGGCAGATATATAACTGTGTATGAACAATGTTACATACCGTGTTAGGGGATGCTAACAAGAACTAATAAATCGCATATTTATAGCCTTATAATTAAAATACATTCTTATCTCTCTCCTCTGAAAGGCTGCAGCTTTCTTGGATATATTTTGAGTGCATATTTTAAACTCCGTGTCCTGAATTGAATTGAGATGAGCTGTTTTACCCTAGCGTAAACCCCTTGTTTACAATTTGATGTGTAAGTTTCAACTGCCTATCAATCGCTGTATCATTTCCTTTCTATTTTACCTCCCTGCAGTTGGAGACTTTATTTAAAATGGTGTTAGCTTCTAGAAAATGCTAATTTCTCTTTATAAGAAATTAGCCAATATTATCCAAACCAATCTCTGTGTTTGACTGAGGCAAATTGGATGAAAATTTTTTCCCATTCAAAGGGTTAAAGCTAAACTGAAAACTTTAAAGCCAAGGGGTAGCAGCAAACAGTAAAAAATAGCACGTCTGCTCTCTCTTGACGAGCTTGCATTATATCACATGTAAGGAAGCCCAGTTTTCTGAATCTAAGACCAGTTTTGGTTTTTAATAGGAAATAATTACATGGAACTTTATTTCCAGAGAGAACGTCCCTTCCAGCTACAGTGTTTTGCTTTGATCTAAGTATTAACTGGTAATAAAATAACCATATTTTGGATCCTAAGCATATTGATGCTTAAAGGAATGTTATGCTTTCAATCAAATTCTAGCTTGAGATTATCCAAAGGTATTCATCTTTCTTTTGTCAGAAACCAATTTGCTCTCTTATTCCTGCAGCCACTCACATGTGGTTTAGTATATTTTAGCTGTTTCTTTATAGTAGAATTTGCACTATTGAGGTGGAAAACTTTTAAATGGAGTGAGATCATATTCCAGCCTGGTAATTTGGGCTGTTTCTCATAGAGCTCCCCAGTCCATCCCTTCTTTACACTTGTTGTACACCACCACCATTGCTCATCTCTGAGGGTGACTGCCGCAAATGTCTCTGCAGCAGGATTTTGGTTTAAATCTTCAGATTTTTTTTGTTTCTTTTTAAAACCTGGAGAATCAATCATTTGGACCCATCCTGAACAATTAACCTCGCCTTTATATTACAGCCCCAAGCTCAGTACTTCATAAAGACATGAAAAGGACATCCCAGACAGCAGGACCCGAGCCCAGGCTTGTCACAGAGTATAAAAGGAGAGAGAAGGGGTGTTTTTATCTCTTTGCCCCACCAATTCTTAATAATTCTAAGTTTCAGTGTGACAATAAACCAGTTTTGATAACATAGCTCATGGGTTTCCCTGCCACATAAAGTTTTCTTAATAATAAAAAAGAGGAAACTTTATCCCTGCTAAATTAAAATAGGGCAGATGTTGGATATGGTTCATATTAGCCAGCCTTTCACCCCTTTGCCCCTGGCACTAAAGTTCTGACTTTTTCTTTCTACTATGTCTGTTTCTAACTGAAAGGTATTATTCCTGCCCTAGCCCTCTTCTTCTATTTATTTTTTCAGCGCCTAAAATTAAACCTATTCATTTAGTAATATACATTCTATTGCAGATTGCTAAATCTGGGCAGAGAGGGGAAACGTTTTCCTAAAAGTGATGCACCACTGACCTTAAAAGAAAACATGAGGCAGGGAAAGCTGTTCTGAAAAGGTTTATTTCAAGAGAATTTTGTAGCTCTGTTGATATTATAAGGATAATGGCTGTATTGCGGTGGGCTTTCAAGGCCCAAGAGGTTTATGTTTTCTTCTGACCATAAGTATAATAAAATTTTAAAGGTGCACAAAGTCTCGTCACGTTGGATATTTAAAACTAGGTTGAAAAAACCCTTGGGAAACACACATTACAGTGGACAGCCCATGAGAGAGCAGGAAATAGAGGAAAAAAACAACAAACCCCAAATCCAAATAACACCCCCCCCCGGTTTTTTATCCTAGCTCTATGAAAATCCTGCCTAGTAAACTCCCAAGGATAGCACAGCTCTTTTTCTCCAGGGCTGTGAAGATAGAATTTATTGTCCATTTGGAACGATCAAGTTTAGGCTAATAAAAGCCCTCTATAAGCAGAAGTGCCCAAGTTGATGTTTGGCAGAGTTTTCGATGGCAGAGTTTATATAGGATGGGGGCTGTGTGCTATTTGAAATTACTCATCTCTCAGCAGCCGAGGATGAGTTGACATACAGAAGTAAACGTTAGTAGGCAACAGCTGAAGGTTAATCAGCGTTGCTTTCTGAACTGGAGGGTTGAAAGCAGGAAGAAGTGAAAGCTGCTCTCTCGAGCCCTTCCCTTTGCTAAGGTGCTGCTAACTTTTATGATTTTTCTCTCCCCCCTCCTCTCTTCCTCTTTTACTATCTGTCTTTGTGCCTGAGGGCCAGTGAAAGAACACTGCAGATTCTAGATTGCTTTCAGAGTTTCCCTTTGCTGATGATGGATTACCATGTCAATTTAAACGGCATAGGATTAATTTGTTTCAATGATTTCTCTTTAGGCTGAATGCCAGTCTTTTTTTTTTTTCCTGTCTCCCTCTTTGCTCTTAAGAATAATAACAATAATAATAATAATGAAAAAAAAACCTTAAAACCCCCAAACACTTTTGATCTCCCACATTAAAAAGACAATAATAGAAACAGACAAGTTAGGTGTAATGTTGCAAAACAGTTGTAGGTTTGAGTGTTTTTATCTCATTCTAAGGGGCTGAAGCATACAGTCAGTCACATTAAAATGAAATTGGATCCAACGTTTATTCAATAAATACTTGTCTTGTAGGTAATCCAGAGCAGAGTGCTTTTGACACATAAGGACTTAATTTGTCTTGGATAACAAGTTATTAATATGGCACATTTAAACTTGCCACCTACAATAAGGTCATTTAGATCTATAATACAACTCACAAGAGAACTTCATAAAGCCAGAAACAAAGTTTGAGGCTGCCTGGGAATTGTGGAACAGAACGTGGTTTGCTCTTTTCAGCAGAAAGTTGAGAGCAAGTAAAAGCTACCCAAACCCAAGTGGTGTGCATCTGCTGTCCTTTGGAAGGCAAACATAAATGGAGTAAGGAGGGAGAGGGAAGAAAAAAGAACCCAAACACACATTTTTGAATGAGCGAGCTCTAAAGCTGCGCTGCGTCTGCTAGCAAACTCATTGCAGCTTTGAGAGTGAAAAAACAACATTTGGTTCCGAGTGGAAATTCGCCTGTGTTTGCACCCTACCTCTTGCATGTGCTTTGCAATTTACTTGTTTTTAATAATAAGTGAGGAAGTTGGAACGTAATCCACCCATAAATGTTACTGCTGTAATTTGACTGTGCTGTGTTTGTTCATGTATTAGCCGTATACGTAAAGCGAAGCGGGGATGTATGGTGGTGATCCCCGTGCAGCCTGAACAAACAGAAATGTTTTGGTACGTACTGTATTTCAACCCCCAAATGCTCTGCCATTTGGGAAACTGGAGGTTGGGTGTTTAGTTTCAGACCTGTCCTAACCAAACAATGCCTGCACGAGGTGCATCAGGAGGGGAATATAGGGGGCATGTGATGCAGGATGTGTTCTGTGGTTGGTGACTCGCTGTCCACACTGTTATGCATGAGCTTTATTATTCTGCTTTGATGTGTTAAGCTCTTGGTTGCTTCTGCCCTGGCAGGTCCTGTCTCTTTAAATAACTAAATCTAATTTTTAAGCTCTTCCTGGGAAAAGGATGTTACACATGAGTAGAAAAATGCAGGCGAGAAAGGCTAATTGAATGAAAAGAGAGAATTAGGTTAAAAATAGAGTACAATCTAGTATCACATTTTCACTAGTGTAACCTGAAATGAAGGTGTCTCCAAGTCCCTAGTGATGCCAGAGTGTTTAGATGTTGGGCACAGATGGAGACACCTATTGAAATGTGTCTGAAGAAGATTAATAGGACTTGTCAGTGTTGGGAAAGCACTGCTTTGCTGTAAATTTCTACTAGCACAAGATGAATTACCGATGAATGCTCAGTTATCAACCCCATCACTATCATTGGACACTAAATCAAATTGAGCAGTTATCTACAATCAGAAAATTTCTTTTAAAAATAGGCATACACCTTTAGGCTTAAACTCTTTAATAAGACAAAATCCTCTGTGGCATGTGTGTGTTCACGAAGGGATATGATTTAAAGTTTCTATACAAAAAGCTTCTGTTCCGAAACAAACTCCAAGTTTAGTGTGAAATCTGAGTTGTCAAACAATAGAAGATATTCACAAAATACTGGTTATATGATACAATGTTCTGCTGGGGGCCTGATCCAAAATGGAATTTCATGCATGTCATTGAATTTTGGATCCATCTGTGTTTGTGAGAGGTTTTTCTTTCATACCCCTTCTCCCCTTATTTTTGGTGATGATAAAAAAACTTCTCTCTACCTTAAAGACTGAGCATCCAAGATCATATATGAATGAAGAATAGCTGTCAAGACTCAGGATTTATGTATCATAATAATACCACCCCCCAAGTTATTTATGAAATTACAGCTTAACATAATGAAATGTGATGAAAGAATCAATGAATAATATGTTAACTGAGAATATTTCCTTCTATCCTTTATAAGAGAGGAAGCTATCACAAGCAAAACTATCATAAACATTTACCATTCCGCTGCTGAAGTATATTATCTGTGTTTACTGTATGATACTGATGATGACAATGATATTAAATAAGCATTCTCTATCTTTAGTTTCTAGGATTTTTTCCCCTCTCACACAGGCATTGTGCTACTTTATCCAAGGAGATTTATCGTGGCATGTTCTCAGAAGTCAATTTTTACCTTTTATTATAGACAAGGGCAGTCATTTATGTTTAGGGAGGGAGACAGGTACAGTGCCTTTATCAGATCTGTGTCCTCAGCCACAGCTTCCTTCTTAATCGACAGCAAGTTCCCACTCTGGAGGATCAGGCCCTGTCTGGGCTACTTCTCAGCCCAGGAATGTATCCTTCCCTTCACCTCCACATATCTTACCTGTGATGTATGCTACTTTTTGAGGAGGGAATAATATGCTATTTACCACAAAGTGCAGCTTCAAAGCCTTTGTGTGTTTCTCATCTCCAGCCAAAAGCTTATTATTTACCACCTTATAAATTTACCCAGGCGAGGGATAGTAGCAGTTATTGTCTCCATTTTTACATCCTAATTTTCACCCAGCAAAATGCCCTGCGTTAGGGCCAGATTCTCACTCAGGTGGAAGTTATTAACTTTAGCAGAATGGAGCCGATTTCAGCCAGCCACAGCCCGTGCCCTTCCAACAGAGTCACTTTACAGCATCCCCTTTATTTTTTCCTTTGGAGGGCACAATTCTTTAAACATGTTTGTTTTACACAGAGCAGCAGTTGATTCCTAACTTCCCCCCCCCCCCCAACATGTAAAGAGAATATTAATAGAGAATATTAATAGTGCTGGGTGCAGTGTGATGCTAGTTAGATTGTAGTAGCTGAGAAATATGAACTAGTGAACATAATCCATAAACTCCATTTGGTTACTATAATACTCCAATCTGTATTTATTACAACCCCACTCTGATGCTTATACAACTGCAATTGCTAGATTTATACACTCTAATGGTTTCACAATAGGAAAAACCTGTGTTCTTTATCTTTCTTTTCCTGTCCAAAATAACCCCTTCCACATATACTTTAGGCTTCTCCAGACCTTGTCTGGGTTTAATCACAGGCTCTGGGACAAAATGTGCATTATTAAGAAATATAAATATTTTCAGAAGCAATCAAAGGGTTGAAAGATTGATTCGGCATGTAGATTGGATTTAATTTGAAGCAGCTTTGTTCTAATGAGGACTACTGGGATACAAAGACGGCAGCCGCTTATGGCCACCAGTTGGGAACTTCGACTTGCTGCAGCAACCTGTCAAGAATTTCAAGGAACTGCCAGGTATTAAGCAGCAAAGTGGTGGGGAAGCTGGTGGTCTATTGTTTTCAGCCCCCTTCTGTGCTGGATTGAGGTTTCATAGTCCCTGTTTTACTAAATTGACAATTAAAGTTAATTTCTTGCTGCCCACAGGACCAAACCCTGTTCAGGGGGAAGCCCCTCTGGACTTTATGGGGGACTTTGCCTAAGAGAGAGGTGGCAAAGTTTGGCTGAGCCCCAAGTCCAGCAAATCTGAGAGCCCCGTAGTGATTTGTTCTGCTTCCAGACCTGGTGCAGCTGCTTTTTGTGACTATTTCTGTTAAATTTTGCTACCTCTGCTCCTATGCACGACGGGACCTTTTTGCATGGGGCAGTGTTTTTCCCCGTGGAGAAATACAGTTCTGTGTTGGCCGAGGAGCTCTTGTGTCCTTCTTGGGTGACCTGGACCTGTCTTGTTTCCCAGGAAAAAGCCTGAGACGTGCAACAAAACATCCTTGAGGTGATGCTGAACAAAACGGGACACTCGATAGCTTTACCCTTAGACTTTAAAGAACCCCTCAAACAGTAAGGTTTCAGTGTGCACTGTGGGGGGGTGTCACGTCACAGGTATTCGGGGAGCACAAGACCCTGGCAGCTTTCCTAAGCGTCGAGCGTACAGTCAGAATCACAGTATATACAGGATCAAACACTCACTAGTTTCTCTCTCTCCTTAACCCCCCTCCCTTGCCTACTTTTGTACATAAAAGCCAGAGAAAGAGAGAAAGCTTGAATTTTCTGAACTGTTTCACCCATCCACAGCTGGAATTCCAAAGCGAAATGAAAATGCCTTTAAAATCAACCCTACATGGGAGCCTGAGAGAACAAGTTTTCCTTTGTTGTAGGGTATAGTATTATTTGCTGTAGGTTTTTGATATACATTCTAAATTAGGCCTGCAAAGGAATGCTTCATCTTTAATTCATCACTCTCAGCTGAAAGAGATTAGCAATGTCTAGCACGCACCCTTCGTATGGTGCTGACCTCATCAAGTATGGCCTGAAATTAATTAGCCTCATTCATTCCAAATGGAAAAGGATAATGGAGCTGCATTTTAGAGATGACCATCACAAATTGTATGCAGCATATTTAAAATCCCTCCCCCCCCATTCCCCTCCCCATTAAAAAAACTATGTAGATTAAAATTCTTTCCAGAACTTGCAATATGTCAGAGTTATCGAGGCATTAGGAGCAGAAACCACTCCGTTTTTATTTGTGGAACTGGGAGCAATGTTTTGTGTATGTGGCTGTAAAAGCAGCAAGCCTGTCTTAAATGGCACAACACCTGGAATTAATCTGATATTTCCAGGTGCTCTGGCAAACCGGGGCATCAAGCACTTGGTGTTTAAACATTCTTCCACTGGCTTGCTTAAATCAATATGAAAGTGGTGTCCCTTTGTCATTCATAGATGCAAAGTGCTAGCACAAACTCCAGCTTGGCTTCAGAGTCCTACATCACTCATAATCTAATTAGAAATCAGAGCAGAGCCGAAGCAGCATTCTTTGTGGATTCTTGGGCAGCAAATAGGGATACTTGTCTTTTGTTTCCCTCCTCGATTGCATCGTTCACAAGCTTTCACACCACATCTCTAAAGGTGGTTAGGTGCCTCAAGATGTTGACAGGCATGAAGGACAAGATTATTTAGGTATTTAGGTGCCTACCCGGGGTGATTTCAAATGGAATTAAGCAACTGGATGTTACCGGGGGAAAAAAGGAAGGGGGGGGGAAGAAAAGCTTCCAATGCGTATGAAAAGCTCTAATTTGTTGTCCTAAACTCTAGCAACGTGTGCGAAGTTTTTCCAGGGTAAAATTGCCTGCAGGGTGAATTTATTGAAGTCTGGCAGTTTGTATTGAGATGAGTGGGTCCTTGGTTTTGGGCAGTGCAGCTCCATCAGCTCCTCCCTGGTCAGGCACAGTGGTGGTGTCTGCTCCAGTTGCTTCCCAACAGACAGGGAAAGTGGTAAAGAATGCAGGATTTCCCACAGGAATTCGGAAGATGCCTATGTCTAAGACAATGGTGAGGTTTGGGCCCAGATCCAGCCTGGATTCCTCCACCTGAGTTGTCCTGTCTCAACCTACGACTGCTGATGGATCGTGGCAACGTGGACCTTCCTGTCTCCTTACTCCTCAGCATCAGATCACCGAGAGGGCCTGAGACAATACTGTGAGTAAAAGACATGTTCTTCCTCACACCAAATAATTCATTATGAAACTTCAGATTTTGAAATAATAAGGTCAGAATGGCCCCTATCTGCAATGTCAGGGCTTGGGGAACATTTCTGCTCTTTGTTCACTCAAGGAAGGCTGAATATATAGGGAAAACCTTTTGTGATATGTACTGTAATCACCTCGCATCCAGGAAAACTGAGAATTAAGTATTTCTCTTTAATACAAACAAGCATTTGCCTTCCAAAGACTCCGTTCATTAAGACTGCCCTTGAATCCAGGATCAAACCTGTTGTTATGAATCCTGAATGAATTCAAGTTTGCCTACCATGAATAAAGCTGCTCGTCATTTGATAATCCATATTTGTTCAGGAAGAAAAATGAACGAATGTTAGAAGCAGCAGGTGAAATCATAGCACAGTTATTAAGCCTTCTTTCAGAGGGAGCACAGGATAAATTGTTATGTTAGGCCATGTTGTAAGTCTATGTCAATTTTGTTGGAGATCTTATCTTAGCTCGGAACTGTTTCCTCCTAAATTAAACTAAATGCTGAAGACATGAGAAGCATATTGACCCAAAGATTCAAAACTTTAGACTCAGCAGCCTGCTGATTTTTATCCACAAAGTATCGAGTTGTAAAGCTTTGGAATATTAAATAATCATGATTATCTTCAACTTGCTCATTTGTCGTGCTGAAACACTAGCACAGATTTGCCTTGCTGTTTCTTTCAGAACAAGACATTGATTCTGCCTGCAAGCTGGTTTTGTTTGCCACTGACTTTACAGACTGTGGTCCTATACTAAGTCTCATACACTAACCATAGCCTGTAATTCTGACTGTGGTGCTTGTAATCTTCCTTTTGCAAACACCATTGCTCAATAAAGCAATAAACAAAAATCCTACAATCAAAGTGACCTAACTATGCTGGTACTTCGATCAGCTGTTATCAGGCACAAACAATTCTTGAAATGCAGTGTAATTCATCTGGGATAAGAAATCAAATTCAAAAATGAGCTGAACAGGCATTCTTAAGAATGAGTAATTTTCTAAATAAACTAGCTTTTTTATTCCACCTTTTCTATGTTAGTACTGTAAGTCAATATAACCTGCACTTGGAGAAACCAAATGAGCTTGAATTGTCATAATTAAATATTATCCTGTTTCTTGCAGCACAGTCAAACAAGGAGTTTTACCCATAACATGAGAGTTTTCTCAAGTAGGGACACCTTACAGCAATGATTTAAGCTCCAAGTGGTTCCATCATATTTGGAAAACAAATCTCTACCAAAATGCATAATACAGTTCATCCCTGGTGTCAGAGCACTGAAAAGACAGAGTTACATAAGAAATAATGTTTAGATGCTTTTTAATGATGATACATTAAATAATGTGGTTTACTCAGCTGAACTTCTAATTATCTACACGCAAAACTCTGTTCATTCATCATTTCCTTCACTTCAGCTAATGTCAGTTAGTGGTAGACATTAGCACTAAGCCATAAGTTTGAATAGGAAGAAAAACAAGGAGAGTGCAAAGCTATATATTAGCTTAGACAAGTAGTATGTCATTGCCAGCCTGAATTTGTTGATGAGACCAGGCATTAAGCAAGTAAATCTTTAGCCACTGAAGCAATAGTTCACTCACTTTCAGTAATGACATCCAGGAGGCAATGCCGTGGATTTACAACACGAGTACCTATGTACTAATAACAGCCACTTAGCCCCAACCACAATATAATGAGCCAAAATGGAGATTCACCTTTCCCCTGAAAAAAAATCTTTTTTTTCCCCCTTATTTTATCCTCATTTCAAAGGTTCAGGAGTCTGGGTTTGATTGTTTTGGTAGAGTGGAAGGATTTGGTTTTAAGTATGGAGTTTATGAAGTCTCTTGAGCAATTTCCTTTCTCACCTAGCGAAGACTATGGAGGCATTCAGCTCCCAGTCTGGGGATCCGTGTATGTGAGGTCAGGCCTTTCTGTGAGCCGGGATTTGTTCCCATTTGGATCAGACAGCAGCAACCTGTAGTGGTTTCCTCTGAATCACTGGGCATTGCAGGTTCACACACGGTGAGCTCATGTGCTGAAAACAGAAGTGTGTTGAGTAGCAATTGTAATTCTTTGTCCCAGATAAATAATTTGGCTTCCCTTCTGCAAGATTTTCTTTCCATACATCCTGATTATACCATCCTTTTCCTCTAAGAACAATATAAATGAGTACTCTATAGGTGTAATTACGACAACAGTTCTTTTACTGCAAGTACTAGAAGACTGTAAGCTGTAATTCACTTTTGCTGATACTCTTCTAACACTAGACATGTTATTTTAAAATGTCTAGGACCTGAAAGCTAAATTTATATAGTGATATATAATAACAATGGAAACTAAGCCTCCTCTTTAGCTCTGGCTTTAGAGCTATGTTGCATCTCTCTGCCAATTGGTGTCTTGTTCACCTATAAATATCACTCCTATAATGGTTCCAATATCAGAGTTAAACAGGAGGAAGCAGGATATGTCTCCATCTATTTAAGATAAAAATCTATGAAAACCCAGGACATACCAACATGCAATTTCTTCTCTCGCGTTACTCCATGGCAAATTTATGGGCAGTAGTGCATTTGCTTCTCCACAGTGAATATGCCGTATCTCTTGTAACATCAGCTATCCTTTTCTAGGGATGAAGCATCACAGGACCATGACTGGAAAGTGTGGGGACCATGCACACAGAGAGATGCTGCTTCCCTGACTGCCACTGCTCATCTCTGTCATGGCACAAGCTACAAGAGGATGGAGAATCATTGAGATTATCATTCCTGTTCTGGCTTCTCCTCGTCAGTGCTTTGAGCTGTGTGAAGCTTTGAGAATCAAGGCAACATGACCAGGTATTTTCTTTTCTCATGGTCTATATCTGAAGCTCCTGCAGGTAGGAGCTCAACCTGATTTACAGGGTTGGTGATATGCAAGACAAACACTCTAAAATAATGCATGTGAACCTTCACCCTCTTCTAGAACAGACATTGTTTCATCATTTTCTCTGCGTTTTGTGTATGAAGCAGCCAGCATGAAGAGGGCATGCTGGCACACATTCCACTTGATAGCTGAAAAGAACAAACTGACAAACATTTATAATATGCTGCAGCTTATCAACATCCCAGTGAATAAAGGGTGAATGATATTTTCCACTGGTTATTCATAGATGTACATGGATGTGCTGGTAAACTGCCATTCAGTCCACAGGCTGGACAGAAATAAATCACCAGATAAAATATAATATTCCGAGTGAAAACCTTTATGGAACATGTTCTCTCCCCAAACTCCTCCTGGAATACGCACAGTAATGCTCCCTGAGACCTGGCAGCCCTTCTAAGTGAACATATGGTCTGCTCAGCTCTTGCAGTACCCCTGCATGGTGAGTAAACACACAGCAATGTCAGAGCAAACAGGAGGCTGTTTAATAGCATGAAATTCTGCAGCTACTTCAGACTTCATCAGTACTTCAGGAATGGATTTCTCTTCTCTGCTGCAGCATGCACTGCTTATAGGAGAGGTGGATGGAATCTCTTCGGGGGTGGATGGTGTCTGGAGCCATTTCCCATATAGCAGATAGTGCTGGGGAAAAATCCTGTGTGTCAGGAGTTGTATTTTCTTATGATCCTATATTGCCTTCTTCATCTTTCTGAGATATCCCCTGGTGCAGTGTAACTTGTGCAGCAACTGGAATAGAGAGAGGAACCTGAAGGTAAAAAATCCCACTTAATCAAGGCTGGCAAAGGGCAGAACATTAGCTGCAGTAATTGTATTTCTGAGGGAATCAACAAAGCTGGGCTCGTCAATGCTAGCAAACAGATCTGGTCCTGCCTCTACACTTCTCACTCTGGCAGAACATTGCACTGAAATCACTGGAGTAGGGATTGGGCCAAGAATGAGTGGCTGAGTTGCAAAGAAAATTAATTCCTGCCAAAAAAGTTCAGCTATGCTCAGAAGTATGTAAAGTGTCTGATTTGAGAAGTGTCAAGTAGCATTTGTGACCAATTACCCAAGATGAAGGGGGCAGAGCTATGTTTACATGTACTAATCTTCAGCCAAAGTTTGAAAACTCCAATTCATGGACACGCATCAGATTTCCTTTCCAGGCTTGGCATTTGCCTGTATGCACGCATGCACATTGCTTGAGGATGACAGGAAAACATGATTACCACTTGCAAATAATACAAATAAAGAAGGAAAGTGAGGGGAGCTGCCATGCAGCAGCAGTATGGTAATTAAGCTTATACTGTGATATGCAAAAGAAAATCATGGGCTACTCTAAGAATAAAACAGCTTTATCAGTTGAGCTGAAATGTGATGTGTCTATATTGTTATTTTTTCCCCAACCTGTGAAGCTCTGGAAAATGATCTACACAAAAGAATAAGGAGTAAAAGCTGCCTCTGCCATCATCTGTTTAATTAACATAGGTATACCAATTTAATGCAATTAATCAAGATAGCAGGGATTAAACAGTAACTCACAATTGACAGTGACAGTGTTATTGCTATGGCATAGCAGGGCTACAAAATGATAGTGGTGACTGGAAACGCTATGATTAAGAGCAAGCTGGCTGTAGTTTTCGGTGGGTTTCAGAGGTTTAGGCAGATCTATTGAATGTGATCCATTTTCATGTGGTCAAATGTTTATCTGCCCCTGCCCTTCCCTTTCCCCTCTTGGACCTTCCAGGGTAACCTCTAGAGTGGCAAAAACTTTTAATGTGATTCCTCTTTCTTCTAACAGGTTCCTGATGCTAAAGGTCTGACCTCAAAATGAGCAGTGCAAGAATGGGCATCTCAGTGAGCTTCTGGCCTTCAACCCTTCCAAATACAGCTATTTTGGTAACCAGAGCAGCATATTCATGATGGCTGAGGGAACAGAGCCTTCCAGTGAAGGATTTCTTGGCACATTAACTCTATCAGTGCTGGATGCTGTGTCCATATTCAGGTTGCTTGTGTCTTTAAGATCCTAAATACAGATTCGCAGAAGCCTTGTAACTTCATGGATTGCTTCAATGCCTGCTGCACCTAAATCATAATCATTTTTCCTGGAGATTTCCGCACAGATCTGGGGAGAACTGCAATCACACACCGCTATGAGTAGTTCAGACTCAGATTTCTTGTCCACGGGAGAGGCACAGCCTAGTTTGCAACTGTCCTCATTAGTGTTCTTCAAGCCCTGATGTGCTGGCTTTGTATGCCATCATTCACCATTACTGGGTAAGAAGATCCCAGAGTTTTCTGGGCTCATTCTCTTGGCTTCAGAATGTTAAATTGGGTGGTAATGAGTAGTAACCGTGTCCCTTTTTATGGTGAAGTTGACACTTCCCTTCTTGTAAAACAGACACAGAGATGACCCTCCTCATTTCACACAGGTCACCAAACAGCCCCTGGGATGGGAAGGGTTATTGGCCATTTACCAAACTCTGTTTGACTTGGGTTCATGGGTGAGAGATGAAAGGCGCTATATTGTATTACCAATCCCTGAGGCCAGCTGGTCTCCCTAAAGAAGCATTTCACTTAGAAAGGCAATTTCTGGTCTATGGGAATTGGAGAATTAAGAGAAAGAAGATGCAGTTGCAGATGCTTCCTTAGGGCAGATGTCTTAAAGCCACACAGAAACTGCTTCATGTTGCAATAGTTGTACCAGGACACTTAGTGGCCATCAGATTTTTCCCATAATCTCCCATTTTCCCCACCAAAACATCCCTTAGATTACTAGTGGTGTTTCTGCCTCTCCCCTATTCTGTTTTGTTCCATCTCTCTGGGGGGAGATACCCCGCACCTGGGACAAGCAGCAGGTACAAAATGCTACCTTTTCTAAGAGCTTCAAAGTCTAGGCAGCACATGGCTTCCCCATCTTCCAGATGAAACAAGCAGCCCTGGTATCACACTTGGGGCTGTGGGGAGCTTGGGAGAAGTGTTCTCCTGATCTTCCTGAATATTTTCAGTATCCTAAAGCTGAGATGCTGACTGATTTTCATGGCTGTAATGGAGTGGTCCTTGTGATCAGAGCAGTCTAAGTGCTGCCTTTATACAGACAATGGATGCAGTGCTTAATGCTGTGATGGTTACAGGAAGGAGAGCATCTGCTGCTCAGACAGACTGAGAATTCAACCCAGACCTATCCTTAATTTCTTACGATATCAAAAGCCAGTGTGGTTCTAGATTCCTTAGCACTGGTCAGCATCCTTGTTTCACTTTTCTCCCTTGCGTTTTCATTGTGAACTGAGGCATTTGGAAGTTTCATTTTGTTTTTTTGATAGTTTTACATTATTGTTTTAATAATGCTGAGTCAGCAATTCTTCCTCTGTGTTTGTCTGTTTTATAATCCACTTCCAGCAAGTTCTTGTTACCCAGTTCCTGCTTACAACCAGGGAACAGGCACAGGTCAGCTCTGAAAATGAACAACTGGAAGGTAAGTGAAAGGAATAGTAAATGCAGGCCATTCATGTGACAGGATCCGATTCATTTTTATGCCAGGGAGATGTTTTAAATGGGACTTCTCCCAGTGGGAAGCTCTGCTGAGAGAAGGTGCTCAAGGCCTGCTTCACTATAAAGACAATACATAATTATTCAGAGCTTATTATTATTTTTTATCTCTCATTTTCCAGTCACACAGAGTGAGGGCACAGATGAGATCAGGACCTAGTTTATTGCCAGGCACTGTACAGACTGTACAGTACACAGTACTGTAAAAGCCCTATAAAAGGTTTTAACTATCTACTTAACGGAGGCAGACAAATGCACCCAGGCTGAAGGTTAAAGCGACAGGTCTAAGATGACAGAACTCATCAGCAGCAAAAGCGGGGACTCAGCCTGAGACACTCTATCCCTTGATCCTGCATTGTGCTTTAGACAAATTTTTTTTTACACTTATTTCGAATCACTGAAACTATGAACTGAGTAAACGCCATGTACTTTGAAGCACTCTTTATTGCATTTATAAGAAGCAGATTATCTGCTCTCCCAGACTAGTGGAAATTATTAAGAGTAATAAACTCATCAGGAAAAAATGTAGGTTGGGTGTGACGGAGAAACCTGTGTTTTATTCTGCAGTGCCATCTTAATCTCTGGTTTTGGTATGACAGACTAGGCGATCTCAGCGATACTGCATCATCCTGCTCCCTGCTTTCAGGCCCAGGTCACAGACTGGATTTGGAAGCATCAACTTGCATGAAGAGATGTGACTGGAACCTGAATACTATTCCAGGGTAAGAGCATTTTTGTTTAACTTGGGTTTTATACAAAGTATAAAGTCCATACAAAGTCTGTTGTTAAACCCAGCCTACTTGCAAAACTGCTATGGACCACTACTTGCTCAATGCAACAAAGCATTTCTATGTACCGCAGCAACACCTGCTCCATTCATACATGAAAATTATTTTACCAGGTCAGCCCTTTGGGATTTAGCATTTCATTCATAAGGGATTCTATAACACGCACCAGTTGTGCTCTCTCTGTATTCTGATGAATGGGGTGATTTTCTTAAGCCTATATATATATTAACTTATTGTAATGCTTCTCTCTTATTTGAACAACTGAAACTTAAAAATAGAGCTAAAAAATAACTCTCTGACTGACCGAATACTCATTATAATTTCCTCTTTATTACTTGCAAGTCTTGGATCACCTTATGCAACCTTTCCATGTTGACTACTCTGTTAGTTTTGCTCAGGTACAGAAGGTAGGGATAATGAATAATGAATGCTATAGGCTTCTCTGCAGGTGAAACCAAGGAAGCATCCTGAAGTCTAGTAACTACTCGATACTGGTAACTTCCATGACACTCTGTGTTACCACTGCTGCTTTGAACCTATTTAATTAGTTATTTGGACTTTACTCAGAAGCATTCCTTTCCACTGCAACAGCAGTGATACATAGGAAGGTGTGTTTTAAACCTTGCAGTTGTTCCCATCCTGGATTTCATGAGGGGTCATTCTTGTCTCAGAGGTGAATCATTCAAACATCCTTTTACAGATTCCAGGTGAGTTACTCACATTAAAATGCTTCCAAGTAATACACAGAAAGGTGCTGAGAAAATGATGAGTCTCTGCCTTGTAAAAAGCTCACCAAAAGTAGGCCCAAGTAAATCATATACTAGCGCTCAAAGTCTTTCTCAGGAGACCTGGGGGCAAAGGGCTTCTGCCTTCAAAAATCTGTGGCCAACAGGGGTGCACAATACCTGCTTTTCTGACTGACCCATCAGCTGCTGTCTGTCCCCAGAGATGATTCAGGAAAAGACTGAAAGTATCTGAAGACATAAAAAGGATAATTAAGTTTCATTGTGGGAATAAGAGGGTAATCTGTCCAGACAAATCTAGGACTCAGTATTGAAAACCATAGTATCTGAATATAAAAAATGAGTAATTTTGAATAAAGATGTCTATCAGGACTGTAAATTCAGAGAGTAAAAAAGTAGCTTTGCTTAAAAGACCATCTCTGTCTCCATCTTCCTCTAACTCATTTTCTTGCTCTCTTTCTTCCTTTTGTGTGACTGCAAAAAAACGCATGTAAAATCTGATACTGAGAATGGTTTAGCTTCATTTCAATCTTCTCTCTTCCAAATGTTTCGTTCCGCTGTGAAGATTCCCCCTGCGAGATAACCTTACCCATGACTGCACTAGGCTTGCCGGACCGCCTATTTGCGGAGAGAGCTGCTATATTCTTAAGCAGCCAGGTCCCCACTCTTATGAGGCTCTTAAAGATGTTTTTGAGCTGGCATGAGAAATCACCCAGGACTCGGAACGGATCACAAGGTGCTTAGGACAGTATTTTCACTGCACCTTTTTTTGCTGAGCAGAATTCTGCACTATAAACAAATGGGAGTTTTGCTTCATTCTTAGGTACTGTGAGTTATGAAAGCCCACTCTAGATGTAATGAATGTATACATCATTTTGACCAGATCATAATCTATTAGTAAATAACATTCCCTGGAAATGTATAGGTGAAATAAAGAACTTCTTGCTACTATTGCTGTATTGTATCAAAGATTACTGATGAGGCCAACATGATCCTACAGCTTTGTGCTCCTGGTGTTTAAATACAATGCAGAACTATGGGGTTTGGTTAGCAAGTTCCTTCCTGGATTAGGATATTCAGGCTTTATACTCCTGGAAACAGGACCTGAAACTATACAAAGCCCACCTGTCCCTAAACTGTATCACAAGATTCAGACTTCACTGACATTCTCACTAACATTTATAAAGTTTCTCCATTCAGCTTCTCTGATTGTGGTAGTGATATTACTAAGCAAACCACACAGCAGTTTTCGGAATGAGTACGACTGATATAGCAAACCCCTATAATACCTATGACTTCCCTATAATGCCTATGACTTCACTCTCTGTGGAGGAAGCCCAAGGATACTCAACTAAGACCTATGGTCAATTGTCAGTATAGCCTCTAGGCCACGGGAAGGTTAGTTTTAGTGAAGACACTTAAGGGACATCTGTGTGACACATGCTACAGCATCCAGAGATTGGAGTTTATGTATTTTGCTCTAAATCTAGGGAGGAAGTCACTAGAAAAAAAAAGGGGAAAGAAGCACGGGGGAATAAAAGTACTTTTGAAAGGGAAGAAATCTACATTTCAATGAAAATCCTTTCAAGGCATTTCAAATAAGAGTCTGAGAGAAATAATTACAAAGTTTGGAGAGAAAGAACGTTAGCTTTGATATCTTTTTCTTCTATGAAGCAATTAAAATAAGCAATTTTTCAAATACTAAGCAGAAAATTACTAATGGCTGAACCCAAAAGCTTTCATTTCCTTCTTGGGGCCTTTATTCTTCTAAAAAAGGACAAAAAAAAAGTGAAGGTGGTTTTCCAGATAGATTAATGCATAAAGCCGTCTCTAGTTGGATGTCATAAAAACTACAGCAGCATAGAATAGCTGAGATTAAGAGCTAGATTTAAATCATGCAACAGTCCAGTTAATATCAATGTCTAATTAAGAAATGCATAAGAAGTCTGTAATGTTGATTTGATGGAGAAAAACTCTAATAGGGTTTCTTTTGGAATTTTCCATTTCAATTGCTATGTAGACTTTTAATGGATATCCTATCCAGTCTTTGGTATTAGCAGGAATCATCCTCAAATTAAACCAAGGCCTAAAATGGAGCACAGGTAGACAAATTTGCTGGTCTGGGAAGCAGTCTGGGTAGAATGGCAATGTGAGCTCAAGCTGAAATTTTAGTACAAATAAAAGGGGGCAAATGTCTCAAATCTGGTGTGGAAACCCTATCTGTGTATCATTTTAAACAATTTAAACCCCTGCAATTTTAAACAATGCAGCGTTAACCTATTTCCCACCTCCCTAAGCTTGCCAAAATCCCTGCAATTCATACTGAGAAATCCAGACCCACTAAGCATTATTAATTAGTCTTTTTAAATAGAAAGGCTTTCTATAGCTATGTATATTAGTAGTATAGAGGTGGGCTCTCTGTGCTTGCAGTGGGATTTAGAGCGCACAGTTCACTATCACTATCAGTGAACACCATTAATCTCCACTCCTCTCTGGGTAACTAAAGCTCTTAAACTATTTGAGCAAAACCAAACCTGTGGCCTCCGCTGTGTCACACGGATCATCCAGGCCATTTGGTCTCTAGATATGAAAGGGGAACTGGTTTTGTGCTGTACGTCACTAATGCCTTAAAGTTGTTCAACTAGCAGCAGTGTAACTGGTAGTAGGCACAAATCCATGTTGCAAAGAGGGAGAAAGCATAGCACTGGATTAAAGCAGCAGTGCATTTGTTATCACCACTTTGTTGTTGACTCAACAAATCCAGAGGGAATTATCTCAAGAATCCAGGAAGACAGCAAACTCAAAATAACCCCTCTGACCCAGGCAGCAAACATGCAGGAGAGTAATTTTAAGTTCATTAGAACATAGTAAAATATAATACTTTGGCCATATAGTTCTCTCTGCCTACATATTTCCACAACAAAACCCATCCAATCCATAGTTAACTTAGCAAACAGAGAGTAAACTAGACTGGAGGTAAAATCAGAAAAACAGTGGAAGAGTTTGGCGCTTCCAAGTCGCAGTCATTGCCTGGAATGTCCAGATTTATGTTTGACTTTACTCCATTGATCAATAAGGCACAAATATGTCATATTAAACAGGGACACCATGGCCCTGGGAGATGCCCCAGGGATTTTTCTCTTTGAAAGAGACAGGAACAAGGATGTTCTCAGTGAGGCATCTGCCTTCTGTAGAATACAGAGGTCTAATGTGAGCACACTGAGGTCATCAGAGGGATCTGACTGTTTTACCCTCCTCTTGTCCGTATGACTGGGGTGGTACCATGGATAAGGATGCTGCTAGATGATCGTTCAAATGGAGCATCACTCTAGCAGGGTGCTTTGTCTGTAAACTGTGCTGGATTAACGCAATACTTTGGAAGAGAAAAAAGAGCATAAAACAGTCTGTCATTTACAAAAACATACAACAGTCAAAAATAAACACACTTAACTTGTCCAAAACACTTAACAGCTGCAAATTCTGTTATACTTTTGCTAAATGAGAGGAAAATTTCTCCTTTTCTCCATAAAACCATCCTTTTAGACATTACTGCAGTCATGACCTCACTGCAGCTCCTGAATTCTTTCTGAAAAGATTAAAAATGAACTAATACACGAATGATCTCATCACAGCTTAAAGAACATCTTACATGAGGGAAAAGGGCAGGAAAACTTCAGTGCTTCTTTTGCATCAAGAGTAGAAAAACCACTGTATCATGATTGTTGAGAAACTCTAAAGGTATAATACCAGAAAGGCATTTTTCCTACCTTTATCTATACCTTCTCATGTCTCTTCTATAACTTTCCTGCATGTTTTAGTGTACCTGATTACTTTGAATCATATGCATTACTTTTTCCACATACATACAGTCATATTGCATGAAACTATTCATACATACTTCATCCATAGCTTACTTTATTCTGGATAAGAACATCTTTCATATATGTATATACATATATATATATACATGTGTATATATATATATAGTTCTCAGGCTGCGAGGTCATGGATTATAACAGGTCTCATCTGCTTTGGAGCTGTTGCATCTTCTAACAGAAATAAGGAGGATTAATAGGGAGAGATGCTTTATTTTGTTATACACAAAATCAGAGAAGCTGAATGGAGAACCTATAAATTAGTATTCATGTAACCGAGAATCCCACCACATTTTAAATGTTATATCCCATTCTGAGGTTGAAAACTAGAGTATCTTCAGAATACTAGCACAGCATTAACAACGATCTTATCTCTTGCACCCATGGGTACATCTCAGCTCTGACTTGAGATCACATGTTAGGCAATGAGGTGAAAACCGGTTTCCTTCCTCAAGCTGAATGTCACGTAGTTGCCAGGGGTCCGTTTTGGTGGGGGTCATGTCCCCTGACTTTTCAAGGGAAGTTAGGCTGATGTAACCCTTTCCCACCCTGTATGCACTTGGTTGGAAGAGACAAAACTGCTCCTTTCCACCCGTGTCATTTCCAAGCCAGGTGGGAAGCCCATGATGCACCAGAGCAGCCACTTGTTAGACACTGACTAGGAAACCTCCAAAAATCAAGTGGAAATGACTTCCCTGGGCTAAATCAACCTGATATAAAGGGTTACGGTACCTTTCTACACACTCAATAAGGTTTGTTACTCCTAGATGGGGCAACACACAAACCAGCTTCAAATGCTTTGTGGCTGATAGACCTGCTTTAGTGAAGAGAGGCCTGATCAGTGATATTATAGACTAATACATGCTGTACCATTAGTAGAAGTCCAAAAGCCCCAAAGAGCAGTGCAGATCATCTATTACCAACAAGAAAACAGTAGGTGAAAGTCTACTGTAATTCCTGGCAGCAGGATCCTGTCTGGAGGCACAGAGGGGAGTTGTAGAACTGGGGACATTCAGCTAGATCTCATCCCCCTACAGATTTACCAAGTCAGTTCAGTCCAGAATAAAGGAGATAAGCGAGGTCCTGAGCTCTACTTAAAGTTCATTGTTCTATTGATTGTGAAGAGGTACCTATAGATAAGGATCTTGAACAGAGACTGGTGTACCAGCTGAAGCTGTACAAACTAAAATGTATATTCCCCAACTACAGATAAAACAAATGTCCAATTTTTGCCTAATCATCACTTCTGCCAGATGAAAGAGGAACTCTTTGAGGTAAGTTCCCTTGGATATAATTCTTTCTTTCCAGGCTAAAGAAGGGCTGCAGCTAATACATACCCAGAGTCACAAAGCGGATTTGCACCTTTCCTGTTAAATATAGCTGGTTCATGTCCAAAGCATCACTTTTATTCCTAATGCTCACTTATACCTTTACAACTTCTACATTAGTTGCAGGTGTGAAATGCCAACTGATCCACACCTCTCTTGCTGTCAGCAAGAGAGTAATGTATGTCTAAGGCCTTATTCTCAGAGGTGAGGTCACCAGGATCTCCCCTTTTGCACATCTGCTTTGCTAAACGCAAAGCCCTGGAGATCTGCAAAGCTCCAATACGCACAAAATGGGATGAGTTCACTGGAGGCCACACAGGAGAAACTCTTTGTGCTTCTTCTTTAGTGGGCAGGTCACAGAATTTCCCCTGTATCCAAAATATTTGCTGGTTTACAGCAGGCAGCATTTTGCTAGTTTTCATGTGAATGTTTGTTTGTTCTGTATTAATAAGGAAAAAGGCTACACTTCATATTACACGATACAAGAAAATTCAGGATACCAAGTTCAAAAAAGAGCTCAATACATTAAGCAGCTTCACAAAGATGCTCATATTCAGTGTGTCCCTGCTTGGACTGTGAAGATATTAACTCCTGGAGGGACAATGCTGCTGGAGACTGCTTCAGAGAGGCATCCATATTTGGTTTTAAGAGCTTCAGTGAAGCATTCACATATTTCTGCTTCCTGCTGTTAGTAGATTATTTTATATACCTTGGAAAAAATCTTTGAATTAGTATGTGCACATGATGTCTACGTCTTGCTCAGGGATCTCTAATAACACAGTATTTTTTGCCTTCTACATTTTCCATGAGGTCAGAGACTAATCATAGAATCATAGAATAGTCAGGGTTGGAAAGGACCTTAAGATCATCTAGTTCCAAACCTCCAGCCTCATATATATATACACCTAATTATTTCCTGATTTCTTCTAATATCCTTTAATATCTGCAATAAAGATTCTTACAAGTAATCTATACAGACTATTTTTTATCTTTATGTATGATAAAGATGTAGCCTTGTAATGCCATCTGATTATGACATCACGATTCTGGTTATTCTGGACTTACAGGACATTTTAAATACATGCATCCAAGTGTCATTCACCACTATGAACTATAGTTTTTCTCCCTTAGTTGACTATTTCTGAAGTTTTTTTTTGATAATGGGATCAAAGCTGATCTTACTTTCTAAAATTAGAAATCAGAGTATTGGTCATCAGCTATGTGTCTTGTTGCATGGGATTTAGACCTACCACCTCCACAGTGACTTAATTTGAATTAAAATTAAGTTATTTCAAAACCCCATGGGATACTGGGGAAAGCCATGAGCAAAAGACTTGGGTCAGAGCATTTTTCATGAATATCTGAGATCCCAACCCTGAGACTATGTTGCTCAATATGGATATCATAGAATGGTTTGGGTTGGAAGGGACCTTAAAGATAATACAGTTCCAACTTCCAGCCATGGGCAAGGACACCTTTCACTAGACAGGATGCTTCAAGCCCCATCCAACCTGGTCTTAACACTGCCAGGGATGGGGCAGCCACAGCTTCTCTGGGCAACCTGTTCCTCACATCTCCTTAAGGAAGCTGTTTGTTTCACCAGGATCAAAGAGCTGCATTTTTAATACTGAGGATGGGAAGCCCTTGATAAAGAAAGGTTTGATTTTGGAAAACACTGTGTTAGTATATTAAATGAACTGTGCCGTAGCAAGCAGCGTAGTTTGCATAGCTCTTCATGGAAGTGGCTATTGAATTAAGAGGTATCCTTTTCTCCTGAAATTAGCACCAGAAATTCAGAGCAAAAATTTGTCATGTTTCATTGGAATTACTTCATTACCTTCCCGATAGGAATTACGTTTGTTTCTCTGGGCTGCAGAATACAGTCGTAGTAAAGCCATGAAAAGAAATTGGGAAAAAGAGACACTGATTTTCTTGGGATTAAACGCAGAAAAATATTTGAGTAATATGGTCTGGATTTTTAAAGAAAGTTTAAAAAAATCATTTTCCAAGTATCTGCCTTAGTTTTATTTTCATTTTTGCTATGTATAATTATGAGAAATTTATAGACAGCTCATAAGATTTTTAGTTTCTGTTGAGAATTGCTGTTTCCAAGATAATTCTGTATGCTATTACTTTAGCCCACTGGGTATCATGTAGGCAAGGTGTAAGATTATGCACATGAATATTTCTGTCTACCACTTAAGCATGCTGAGACAATATCAACTTATACTTTCTCCTGTCATTGGTCTTTATTCCACAGAGGATTTTCTTAATTGCCAGCAAGACAATTTGGTAATATCATGTAAAGCGTTACAGCATCATTTCTGTGATGATTTACATCTGCTGAGGGTCTGATCATTGAATTTTAAACCATACTGTAAGTTCAGAAAAGAGAGATTTTTTTTTCTACAGGACACCACCATTTCTATTTTTAGTAGAAATACTCTTTAATTTATTGACATAGTTCCTCTAAATCATATAGAGCTTTTGAATATGAAGACATCACTTTTGCACGTTTGCATTGCCCTAAAAAATTTAAAGCACACTTCGTACTGGATTAAATCAACTCAAGTCTAAATGCCTACATGCTATTTTAGGCAATCATGCATGAGGGACATACCTTTATAGGGATTCTAAAGAATGCAAAACTAAAAATACCTCTGTTGCAGAGAAAATGCACTGTATTCCTTCCTCCACCTTGGGATTCTGGTTATATATTTTTAACCCTCGTAGGTTTACTCCCAATTCTGTTGGAAATGATCCCATTGACTCCAACAAACTCTGCTTTCTGCTGGATTAAGGAATACATTTGTACATCAGATTTATTAGTGACGTTCCACTAATGAAATGGGGAATTTTATAAACACATGAGGGAGGATAAGTGCCCAATACAGAGATGTCAGAGATCCAGAAATTGCAGTCTACTTGTAACAGAAATAAAACAAGGAATGCTTACTAACGAGTCATGAATTTCTTTATAATTGCTTCCACATTGGGGCAAATTTTTCCTAAATCATCTACAGAAACCCTGCAATTCATAGGACTTTTGATAGAGGTTATTATCAGAACAACACATCTATGATACAAATCATTTTGGGAAGGATTTTTTCTTTTCTCCTTAAATTACTTTTCTGAGGTTTTATTTCAACATCGAGCTATTTTCTTCTCCTCCTTCTCATTTCTAATATAAAACCAGGAGTTCTTATCAATTTAGAAGAGGAATAAAACTAAAGAAAATTCAGGCAGAACTGTAAAGCATGGTCTATTTTAAAGTTCCAACAATAGGAATCTGTTTTGTGCTGTACTTCTTTCATGAACTCAGTTTTCCACAGTGCATTCAGTGTTGTAATAATGAAAATCAAATACAATTTTAATAACTCCTTCCATTAAAATGATCTATTAATGTTTTAAGACTCCAACACTTATGAGCATGGTTCTAATTGCATGATTTTGCTGTAGGCAGGTTTTATAGATCTGCCTGATCTTTAGATATTTGCACCATTTGGATTATTTTAAATAATTAATTTTTGGAAGAGTTTCAGTCTCTGTAACAACAGTTGGGCTTGACAGTGGTTGTCTTGTGCATAATTGTATGTATCTGCTTCCACATGAGAAAAAGCTAGATAAATTTAGAACTCTTTGAAAGGAGATGGCTGAGGTTTATATAATGACAAATGTTGAGAATATTCTGAAGAGGGGAATATTTATTTACTATATTAATACAAGAAAGAAAAGAAGCTTAAAGTGAACAAAGTTTTATGTTTGTCATGCAGCACAATTAATTTGTAAGACTTTCTGCCATGGGATACCAAAAATATAGTTAGATTTAAAGAGGACTAGACATGCATGGAAGATAGTTCCTTTAATATCATTAAACCATCTTGGTTTACGCATCAGTCTCTGTAATGCCCTGAGTGGCAGGAACAAGGAAAATACTTCAGGACAAGAATTAGCGTGTCTTTGACTTCTGACATTTATATATCTACTAGGGGTTTCTGCCATAGACACGATGAGGAGCTGGTTTGACCTTTGGCGTAACTCAGCACAGCTACCTCTAGGAAAGGCAAACACTTGATTGAAAGCCTGTTCTTCTCTCCAGAAACTGTGGAAAACCTCAGGTTTTCCTGTCCTTCAAAGACTATAGGTATTGGGAAGCAGGTAAGCACAGCAACAAGAGCTGCAAAGTATTTGCTGAGTGGCTTGTGAAGGCCCTAACCTTGACATGGTTTCCAGGCTTTATCTCTAGTGGCAGGCTCTCAGCCACTGGCATGCTGGTTCTTCTCCTACTCATACGTACTCTTCTTCCCTTTGAGCATCACTTGAGATCTACGGCAGAAAGGTTCCTTCTTCAAGATGAACCAAACCACCAACACAATCTTGCACTCTTGGTTCAACATCTCCTCTGTAGAGAATTTACTCCAACATGACGAATGCCTACATAAGCCTTGAACAAATGAGCATTAAAACTAGAAGTGGTAATTTTCTTTGGGGGTTTAGAATTACTATGTTCTAATTGTTTCTAATTGTACACTGAGAAATGATTTCTTGTCTGCAAAAAGTAGCATGCTCTGTAGTGAATCTGTCATTACCCTTTCCAACAGTGCCAGTTCTTCTGCCTATTTGGTGAATTCTATGTCTGGAATGACAGAAAAGAAGAGAATTTTCTCTGCTGTATTAAGTGTGTATTTTCCTTGCAGGATGGAATCCTAACGGATTTGCTATCGAGTTTACACACGGGTAAAGAATTAGTACACAAGTTGTGCAAAACCAATGACAGATTTTTACTTCCACAGGAACACTTAAATCAGTCCTAGTGAGAGGACTGGAAGATGCAACAGGCCATTGGTATGCATGCCTTGAGAAATACGAGCTTTTACATGAACAGGTACTTGGACATGGATAATTGAGAAGTTGTGGATGTCCCATCCATTCAAGGCCAGGTTGGACGGGTCTTTAAGCAACCTGGTGTAGTGAAACCCATAGCAGGGGGTTGGAACTAGATGATCCTTAAGGTCCCTTCCAACCCAAACCATTCTATGGTTCTGTGATAATTTCTCCAGTATTTGAAATTTTCAGTACTGCATCAACTCAGATCATAAAGTTCTTAATTGTTCCTTCTCAGAAGCCATCCCAAATGAGAACACCCTCAGATAGCGAACTGGTGATACAAGTGGATTATGTCTGGGGTTTTCTATGAAAAGTCTGTGTTGGAAAATGACAAATAGTCAAAAAGGTTTGGAGGAAATAATGTGGCTTTCATGAGTTTCCTCAATTGAAGACAAGACTTTCAAGATGTTTCAAAATCGTTGCATCTCAGTAGATACTTTTCTAAGTGAACATTTGCTTGGAAATTTTGGTTTTAATTTTCAATTTATAAGTGAAAGCAAAAAATGAAGTATTTTGAAATTACTGAAGCAAACGGCTCAGTCTGATTTTTTTTTTTTTTAGCAGCTTATTGATTAGCCAGAGAATTAATCAAAAGAAGTCTTAAAAACTCCCAAAGGACAGAAAAAAGGCATTTCCCTGCCAGCTACTAAATGAGAGAAAAGTATATAGACGTTTTCATTTAGCAGGAAGATTTAGTAAGATACCCACAGCTTCATACAAGTTGAGAACTTGAACTTGGACACACTTTGGGCTTCTTTCCAAGTGTGATCCTTACTTATGGTAAGTGATAATGTTTTTACTAGACCTGGTCATCTATACTCAGATAAATATCTGGAGGTTTTCAGCCTCTGCAAGGGTTTTTGACTGTTTCACATGCTGCCACAAGAAGGAGGGCAGGGAGCGTGAGCAGGGAATTTCACAGTTTTAGTCCAAACTAATGTTTTTAAATAGAAAATTATGGTTAATTTTTAATTTAAGAATGTATTTTAATTCTTAAATAATTAAGAGTGGGCTACCCAAGGACAAAGAACACTGGGATGCCAGGAAGGGTTAAGCTTTGTGGCAAGGAGAGGGAAGGCCTGTATACCCACACTGTGCCTTGCTAATGGTGAAGGGCAAGACCATCACTAGATGCCTGCTCAATTTGTCAGTAATTTCTCTTCTGAACTATTACCTTCAGCTTTCTTCAGAACACCTTCAGCCCTTTTATCTGCAAGCTATCTCAAAGTTTACTGTCTGCCTATCGCCTCGGCTGAACCACACTAATAGCCAGCTAATTATACGTGAACACTCTAATTTGCTTTGTCTTTCTCAAAAGAACCCCATGCATGTGCAGGCACGCACCTGATTAAACTTTTGCTCATGCTGTAAAACTGCAGCACTGGGTAGAACTGGTGCACCAGCCGAAGCATGGTAGAATTCATTGCATGTTTCCTGCTCCCACCCTCTCCTTTTCCCCATACCAGGCCGCCACCACCACTTGTCATTCTGATTTGCAACATCACCTGTTGCTTCAACACCAGGCTTCCCTAGACCAGAAACTGGAGCAAAGAAGAGAAATACGTGTTTGTCATTGAACTGAACTGAGAAGAAGGAAGAGGAGATGATAAGATCATAGCCTGCAGCACTTTGTTTATGAGAACATCCTTCCAGTGATATATGTCTGCACCAGGTGAAAGTATTGTGTCACCCCTAACATATTTTAAATGCCAAAGCTGTCATGCAAGAAGACAATGATGAACAAGTTTAAACAGAATGTGGTATTGTAGCCATGTAGAGCATTACCCTTTAAAGGTTTGCATTGGTAGTGCTTCTTAGCAAAATATTTCCAAACACTTATATTCCCCTACAGAACCTCAGAATTGAAACTACATGAAAATATTTTTATCACAGATACACTGATGGATTATTCATAAACCAGTGCATTTTCTCATGTCCTCACTCCCATAGTATCTGAACTTCTCATAACTCCTCAGATAGGAACTTCGCTTCACTTAGTAGATAGGCAAATAAAGGTATGTCTAGCACTGTGCAGTGAAGAGCAGAGGCTGGTCCCAGGTCTCTGCATGTCAGAGGTTTACTTGGACTTGCCCTAGCGTGCTCCTGTGGACTGAATTCTCATGAGCCGCTGGAGCTCCCAGACCACATTAAACCTCAGTTTGTGTGCTCCAAGAGTGCCTCAAGTTGTGGGGGAGGCTAAGCAGGGTCATTTGGAATATTCGCTTCAAAAGTGCACTCCTGGGCCAAAGTGAAGGGCTAATGTAGAAGCACCTTTAGTCGCAAAGCAGGTATGCCCAGAGCTGTCATCATATGACAGTTTTCTTCCCAGATATTTATCTTGAGCTCAACTACATGAACACCATCACAGTGTTACAATGCTATTTCACAATATGACTCATTTGGTTAGACTGACAGCTCAAATTGAGCCTTGGGAAAGCCAACATCCAACACATGATATTGAATATGGGTATGACCATATCCACCTTGGATTCAGGTGAAAGAGCTCTAGCCATCTATGTCACATAGGAATGAAGGCAACCGTGACACCGTGGAGTTTTGAGCATTTGAGGCAAGTTAAGGTCAGAGACACTCCATGAACCATCTGGGACAGCATTAATAACACTACAAGAGAGAGGAAAGGGAGCATCTCATTGCCTGAAAATAAGTTCAAGAAGCTAGGATTTCTTAAGAGCTTACCAAGGTCCTGTGTGGGCTTGTGTGACATGTTCAGTATCTCCCTGTCAGTTTTCCTTTCTGTAAAATGGAGATACCTTATTTTTCTCACAAGGTTATTAGGAGGATTTTCCAATTAAGGCTCTTTATAAATGAAAGTCTCGCAAACAGTATTTAAGCACCTAAATAAAAATGGTCTCCAAATTCTTTAGGCAGAATGTTAGTTTTTATGGGGAGTAGTCACAGAGTCCAGCTTAACATAAGGCTGCAGGATCATACACTGCATCTTTAAGACATAGTTTACTTCTGAATTGGTAAATGTACTAGACAAAGCAGCCATTATTTATGCATTCCTGCATACATGGCAAGGTGAAAATAATAGAATAAACATCATATACTTCATTATGATATCGGTTTACACTTCCAGGGTACACAAAAAGAGGCCATTTCATCAAGCTAATTGCCTGAAAGTAAAAGAGAGAGAACTTTAGCTATTAGTCTATTATGGGGCTTTTTTCTTAATCACAAATAGGGGCCGTGTGTCCCCGGGGGGATGTGTATTCTAATTTACAATTGAACTACAGATCAGAGCAATCAATCTTGTGCAGCACTTTTACAGTGTAATTGCTGCAACAT
The DNA here is from genome assembly GCA_032466535.1 of Forpus xanthops. Classification (NCBI taxonomy): domain Eukaryota; kingdom Metazoa; phylum Chordata; class Aves; order Psittaciformes; family Psittacidae; genus Forpus; species Forpus xanthops. Next base: position 60,268 of record JASSUY010039907.1, on the reverse strand, counting down.
AACAAATAAAAAAAAAAAAAGAAAGCAGCCTAAGTCGAGTTTCAGCTTGAGGTGGAGATATTTACCAGGCATTGGTTCAGGGTGGGAGGGAGGCAGAGAGAGAAGAGAGGCGCCAGAGCCATGAATATGCAATGAGGGCTCATTAGTGCCCCAGTGTTGCCATGACGAATGGCATTATCCCCAGACTGGTGCAGCCTAAACATGAATTTTATAACGACCCATTTATCATGACTTGTCATGGGTTTCTTTACTGTACTTTTCTACTGACTCTCACACCTTCCACCATTATCACCTCAGAATCACTTTTGTTATTTCCTCTCATTCTGGCTTAGCTTTTGGTAATGATTCTCAACTGATAAGGAGAAGAGGACCACAAATAGCAATATGTTGGTGCTCAAGAGTGTAGAACTTGCTAAGCTGAAGACCCACCACCAAATGTGTAGGTGGTCTTCAGCCCACTTACTAATGGATAAGTGTCCTCGTCACAAATATCTGCAATCTTGTCAGTTGACTCAGCAGAAAGGTCTCAGATTGACTGAGCAACAAGACAACTATCTTTCCATTCTGGCAGATGTGATGGATGAACATGTTTTGTTGACCTAGGCCTCTCTAAAAGCGCTCTTCCTCTACCCACTCCAGATATGTGTACAGTATAAAAATCCATTATCTTTACATTACAGTATAAAAACCCGTTATCTTTACATTGATAAAGATATTAAATCTGATAAATAGACAAAACCTGCTCTTTCCCCAGCATCTATTAAACTAAGATACGTACTAGATGTCAAAACCTAAGTGATAGGACAATCGTTTGCCTTTCAGGAGCAAGAGATAGTCAACTCTAGAGGAAAACAAAATTACTGCAGAGTAATTAGTGTCTGGCTTTAGATCATTTTTGGTTACTGCACATTGTCTCTGTTTAACTGCTGTCCCTTTGGCCTACTCGATTCCACATTTAATATACCACTGCTTATAAAGAAACCCCTGTGGCTCAGAAGGCTGAATTGCCACTGCTAGATAGGGCCCGCTCTCTGGTATATAGAGGCTTTCATTTCCCAAGTTATGAATCTGACATCTCATGGCCAAATCCATGCCAGTTTATTTCTGAGAAGTCTGTCCTCATTATTTACCCCAAATAGTTTCACTGTCAGTATGCCTTTTTTTTTCCACTATCAAGTGGCTGGAGTATCTGGAAGTATCAAGCCTCTCTTTGTTGGATTTTACACTTTTGCTATTACAAGAATTTGTCTTTAGGGATAGAAAATCAAGCAACTTATTTCCAGCTATTACTTGGATAGGACTTCATGTTCTTAAACAAGTTGTGAGCTCCCATGGTCTCTGAAAACAACTCTCCCGAGGTCTTACATCAGGATAGTCCTACAGTTCTTTCATTACTCTACTGGATGTTTGAAAATATTAAAAGGCATCTAACATCCCAGTCCGGCAATTTATAGACTCAGAGTCTGGTGCTGTAGCCCTCACAGCCTCTATTTCTTCCACAAAAATCTGTACTTTGCTATTATTGTTGCCGAGACAGGCACGTGTTTCACTAGGAGTAGTTTGTCAAAGCAACAGTCCGTTATCCAAAGATTCATCACAGGTTCCCACTTCAGTACGTGATGGAGGAGAGGCTGGGTGTCAGCAAGTGAGAAGAGAGGAAAGCTTCTGCTCAAAAAGGTACATTAAGTAAATGGTACACCTTGCTAGAACTGGGCGTAGCTGATTAGGCCAGCGCATGTTGGTGTGTTATTGCCATTCAATCCCTTCCTCCCCAATCCCCCATCTGTGCTCCTTTGGAATATATAGATGTCTATATAAATTATGCATATTTACATATATACTATAAAAACATATAAAAATATATATAGCTTTTTAAAGCCCCAGACAGCGTCTTGCGCAAATGCCTGACCTTTGATGGAGAATCCTAGCTCTCAGTGAAATACAAACAATGCTCAATTAATTATCAGGAGACAACAAAGGAATAGAAACCTCTCAAAGAAGCAAATCAGAAATGACTTCTAATATTGCAGAAAATGTCCACTATCTTTGGAAGGACCCGGGACACAGCAAATATTATCATTACTCCTAAGAATGCTTGCCCTATGACCCAGGTGATCTGCATTATCTGTTGAGTGAAGAGAACAGAGTTGTCATAAACAATATGGCATAATTAAGCTTTTTCTTTTAAGTGCCTATTAGTTCTAAAACTTTCTATAGTCAGTTTATAAGGTCAGATTGACATGCCTGATTGCCAAGCCATTATCTGTAGCTTATTTGATGGAATAAGCAGATTCCTGTTTGAGTTGGTTTTAGTAATTCATAGATCACATTCAAGGAGCTTATTCTATTATTTTATACCAATACTTACAGGGCCCTTAGGGAAACAGGCTCATCTTTCTTCCACTCACCTCATCAAAGAGATAGAGATAGAAACAAAGATTATTAAAGGCCAGCCAATGCAGATGACATCTAGCTCTATGTCACTTTAATGTCCAGTACCACTACAGTCACATTAGAGATTTCTAGGTTGAGATCAACAACCATATGGAGGGCAGCTTCTTAAGACAGAAAAGCATTCACTAGTCCTCAGTCAGTCCACAAATGGCAATCATTAAAATAAAATAATTACAATCCTTAAAATATTAAGTCCTTGGTTCTGAACCAACAGGTCTTTAATGACAGAAAACACCCAAATTTCCGCAGGAAAGAGATGACTTTGTCACATGAATCCAGCTTCCAATAAAAATATCAGCTGTGAGATAGTTTCAAAGAGAAATTAAGAAATATAGGCAAGATTTTAAAATAGAAGAAAAGCCTATAAGCTATGAGTAGTTGTTCGTCCTGGATTCAGGGGAAGTTTACTGACCGACTGATGTAGGATCAGAAGCAGGCCAAGGGTGGACTCATATGAAATTTCTGCTCCAAATATATATTTTAATGCAACCAAATCCTGACTACATGGTAAAAATCTGCAATGTTATATTTGGCAGTTTGTTATATTTAAGATAATATTCATAAATTGAAGATGCAAAAAAACTCCATTCAAGCCTGGAGAAGAACTGCAGGTGTGTTCACTATATAATGCTGTCAATTGACATTTACAGGAAATAAAAAAAAGCAGATGCTATTTCCCTATATAGAATCACAGAATAGTTAGGGTTGGAAAGGGCCTTAAGATCATCTAGTTCCAACCCCACTGCCATGGGCAGGGACACCTCCCACTAAACCATGCCACCCAAGGCTATGTCCAACCTGGCCTTGAACACTGCCAGTGATGGAGCATTCACAACTTCCCTGGGGAACCCATTCCAGTGCCTCACCACCCTTACAGTAAAGGACTTCTTCCTCATATCCAATCTAAACTTCTGTTTAAGTTTGAACCCGTTACCCCTTGTCCTCTCAGTACAGTCCCTAATGAAGAGTCCCTCCCCAAAACAATATACTTTTAAAGACATGATGAAATTATAACCCTGAACACAAAACTAATTCTGAGTGAATACTTTAGTGTTTGAGCACCCAGGTAGTGCCAGGAAGATATCCCCCTGTGCTTGTAAGGATTACTGGTTGTACTATGTAAACATGGAGAAAACCATCCCTCCTTCTTCAGTTGTGTTTCAAATATGGCCTATACTTTTTCTCCATCCAGAGCCTAGCTTTAGTCATCCTAATGAATTAACAACCTTTTCCTCTGGATAGACTTCAGCTTTGTCTTTAAGATCCCTCCACCTTTCTCTCTGCAAAGCCAATGGCTTACTGCTCCCCACTTTTAAACAAACAAACAAAATGTCCTTCCCCCCTCCTCCTCACTTTAATGACATCTTCAGTCATTAATGAGTTAAAAAAAATCTCAAAGTCATCTGGGAATAGATAAGGGGAAAGAAAGAAGAGTATTGTACACATAATGACAGGCTCCCTGTTGGCCCTAAGATGTCATGGGTCAGCCATGTCAAGAATGTGTGTGCCCAATCATCTGCTGATTTTTATCAGCAAGGCCTCAAGCAGAATCTGACACGGTCAGTTTGGGAGTTACAATGAATAAACAATGACTTCTTGGATTGTTGGCGGCTGTATGATAGAGTGAGAGGGTTTATATATACTAAAACATGATGACATTAGCAATCAATATACCAATTACTGGACAAGTTATTGGATGAAGAATGCACATATCTTGAGCTTTGTGCACTTTGAACATACTACCAGCAATGGAGACCACAGAAATAATGTTATTTAACCCTTTTCAAACTAGTACCCAATGATGCCTTGAAGTTTCTGAGAGCTTGTGGTAAAAGAAAACCTGGTCTGATTTAGCATATTAGGCCTTTCAAATAAAATCCATAAGCCTGACAAATTTCCATTTGGAGAGGAGGAAGAAAGGAATAGACTTTTTTTTTTTTCCCCTCAAGTGAGCAGCTGGGTGTTGAAACAATGGATTCGAACTGATTTAAATCGTTTTCTGTAAAACTTCAGAGGAAATACATTTCACGCAAACACTCCAAGCATCCTACATAAACTTCTTCACTGAGAAGTCGGAACATATATAGGATGATCAAGCATTTATTCCAACATCTTTCACCTGCCTATTCCTCAGTAAAGAACATACAGCTTTAATATGCTTTCATTCCTGTGTTACTAGAAATGCATTTCTGCATCTGATCAGTGGTTATCCTCTTCCTTCAGTCAGCTCAAAACATTTAGTGTTTATGAGTTTGTCTTCTGCTATTCTGGAAGTGATTGTGTCAGCTATAATTGAAGCCAGAATAAAATGCTGTTAGATAAGTCACCTAATTCAAAGTATAAATATAGAAGACAACTAAGGTGAAGATACATGTGGCAGGCAGATCTGCTGTATCTGTGGGCAGTTGGACTGAAGTTAAATGGTGTCAACTCTCCATTGTCTGTTAAGGTGGACAAATCCATGACCTAATGGAAAGCTCCTGGGTTTTGCCCTGAGGTGCATCATTAAAATGATGTGGGTAAGACAGATTTTATGATGGCTTTCCATCCTTTTCTGTGTAGCCTATGAATGACAACTTTTACTGTGACCTGGGAAGCAGCAATGCCACATACCCTTTGGCCTCTGCTCAGGTAGGAGCAAACAAGGCAGGGCATACATATAAGTTTTAACTTCGTCTGCTGAGGCATCAGGAAATGCAGTAGAAATTATGTGAAAGTAGAGAGGTAGAAGAGTACAGACATCAGACAGGCACTGTGTACTTATAATATATCAGGGGCTGAATATAATGTTAAGATACATCTCTTACAGATCAATTCTGTGATGTAAGGGCTAAAGTGTTACTGTTAAATTACCATCAAATCTACTCCTGCTTCTCAGAGCACTAAGCACTTCCAGAGTTGTGCTGGATGGTAATGGCACAGGGACCAGTCTCAGACAAAGGGATGAGACTGCATCTGGTTTTAACTGCAATGGTTATGAAATGTTCAGCTGGATCCTTTCAAATCTCTCTTCCCTTCCCATTAAGTTCTTGAAAAGTTTGGAAGTTAATTTGTCCAGCACGTCTGATATGAATAACAAAAATATTTCAAATGTTTTTAAGTGTAAATGTTTCATAAAATTGTACCATTACCATAAATTACAGTGAATACAGTTTAAAAAACCAACTCAATAATCCCTCCTCTGTAATTTACAATTAACTTTTTGCCTCAAGGTAACAGCTACATTCACAAAAATAATGGTAATAGATTGACCTTGTTATGAATGGATAACAAGCTGGAAACAATATAGTTTGTCACAGAGCATTAACTGTTACTGTTGAAATTGTAAATAACGTGTATGGGACTTACAATGTAAATGGCTCCCCTTAAAAATATTAATTATGTCGATTAAACACTTGATGCATAATGGATTATTCTGAAACCTATTTAAGTCCATGTCAGATTGAGTACACCGTTTTCTAAAATCCCATTCACAGACTACTGGAAAAAAACCTATGGCCGTGCTTTGACTGCTTAAGGTGGACAAAGGGCTTAGAGTGGAATATTGCCTTAATTAAACATATATGGCTACTGCTTTTGTTTGGATTGCTTGCATGCTTTTTCACTTGAGTATAACATCTGAAGCTTAGACTGTCTAGAGACACCAGGGTCTTCCAAAATGCTTTTAGTCTGTTTTGGAAACTAATGAAAAACAACCGTCATCCAATGGTGCTTGCCACTCACTGAAGAATCTCCATGGAATACGAAACACTCTTATACCACTTTGTAATCACTGATAATGGGAGACAGGAATATAGGTGAGTTTTTACACCTGGTTGGTTTCTCACGTAGGGGTGATGTAACCCATAATCTACAAGCCAGTGAAAGCTATGAGGGCTAATGCTACTCAGCTGACCTCCTCTTTGTGTGTCCTTTGGAGCCAGAGCTGTACTCAACTAGGAAGATATTACTATCACATGGCTTTAGAGTGATCCAGAACTGGTCTATAACACATGGCATAGGAAACAATAGATTTTTCTCACAGTGCCTGGGGACCACTAATTCATGAACAAGAAACTCAACCATATTTTTGTGCTTCCCAACCACAATAAGTACTCCTCAGCTGCAGCTCAACATTGGACTTAGCAGCACAATACTTCAGTGTTCTGGCCAATTACCATGTGTAGACTGTTGCATTATGAAGGAGGGATTCCTACTAGATTAGCCACATAGAGAAAGTGATATTAAAATGACAAGCCACCAAGAGGTCAAATAACCAGTTGCCAGAAGTTAGAATAACTAGGCTGTGGAGCAGCAATATCTGAAGAGCTGGCATGTGTCCCAGGACTGGTTGTCACACAAATGAAAGAAAAGACAGCTGGAATCTTTTTGGATTGACTGTTATTTTATCTGAACATAGTGTAAATCTATCACTTTGGTTCTTCAACCAAATGCCTGAACTGGGAGTTAAGAAAATGATTCAGTTAATATAAAGTCTCTTTATGCCTCGTTTTTCCATGTGCGAGCTTCATCTACTTTGTTTAGCTTAGTCCTTTGGGATCAAGGACTGCTCAGACAGCCTGAGCATAAAGAGTCTGATTATAGCTAGAGCTCTTCAGTGCTCCTGGAGCACCAAAAGGTGTGTTCGCCCATCAGGGCAGAAACAAAGCCACTGCACATGTATAACTGAGCAGGCACCTCTTCCCCATGATGAGGTCAAAACCCCAGCATGAGGCTGGGTAAGGAACACTCAGGTTTCCCTCTGCCCAGTGTTTTTCCCTGGGCAGCTCTTGTTTCACCTTCAGTTCAAGTTTAGCTGTTTGCTATACATTTGGTGTCATCTCTTTAAAGATGTACATCTGAATGGGCAAGAAAGTTAGGGATTAGCAATGGGCAGAGGTCAAGTCTGTCAAGACTTTAAGCATGTCATTGGTTGTAAAAAAGATTACATTACTGGCAGCTCTTTGCCAGATCAGTACTTCGATGCCAAATGTTAATCCTTACTGGGGCAAGATGGCTTGTAAATGTTATAGGAGAACATAGCTTTCCTGTAGAAAACAGGCATTTATGTAAAAAACACGGATTATTTTCTCATGCTTACGTTTGCATTTCATGCCAATTCACCCTTGCTTGTTATGAGCTTCGCTTCAGTACTTACATTTAATCGCTTAAGATCTTTATTTGTACAGCTAAGGAGAGTATGGCTGTGTTCTTAAAGCACTGGGGAGCAGAAGAGCCAGAGCTCAGCCTCGAGCTTTGCCAGAGAACTTGCTCTCTGACACTGGGCAAAGCCCGTTTGCCTGCTGAGCCTCACTTTTCCCACCTGTAAAATGGAGCTGCATGTGAAAAGGCACCTGTAAAATGTTATTTATGACTGTCAGAAGAACTGTGTTTACCGGCTCTGCAAAGCAATCTACCTATTTTAGCATGGCTAACGGTATCTGCGGCTTTGTAAGTAATGTCCTTTCATACAATTAGACAGCTTTGGGTGAGCTCAAGTTTCCAGGTCAGGTGTTTACACCAGGACAGCCAAGGCATAAGGCAACACAAGGATTTAAAATAACAGAAGACTCAGTGGGCCAATAGTTTACTCTGCTGTGAACTGAGAGCATAACCGGGTGCAACCGGCAGCTGTTAAGTGCACACAGGACATTGTGTGTGACTAAGCACAGTTTGGAAACTAATACTATATCAACAGCTGACTACATTTGTACAGCTCAACCCCAAACTGTACAAGCCATTTGGCTGTCCCATGTGAAAGGGAAGCAAGCAGATCTGGGCACAAACTACTCACACCTGCTTTTGGCATCTTGAGAGCCTCAGCATCTTTGTGCCTCAGTTGCTCATCCTGTTTTGGGAGGTAATGAAACTCTATGCTAAGTCAGAAATCAATAAAGCTTCATTTTAAAGGGTCTGATGAGGTCAGAGCCACTAGTGCCTGATACACATGGGTTCCAGAGTGAAGGGGACCATGTAAGTTCCCAGATAGATTTGATAACAGAGATCATAAAATAAGGAAAGCAAATTCAATCTGGGGAAACCTGAGACTCTAGGTTTCATGCCACATACACTTAGTAGCTATAAAATTATAATACTCTGGTAGAAGGGGATTTAACATTTTATCGGGCAAGAAGTAAGAAACGATATGCTGCATACTAAGTATTAAATTGTGTTAGTTCAGTTTTGTTATGCAGATGGATTTTTTCCTTCTCTTCTACTCTTTAAAATGTTTTGAATTAAAATAGCTTACTCAAGGTCACCAAAGGCATATGGTCCTGCTCAAAACTTTAAACAAAACATTAGTTTTTACAACCTTTTGTAATTTGGTATTGTATACAACATGGTTATAGACAGAGTTTCTGTAATCTTTGCAGTGGGTGACAGAAATATGAGAGCCAAATTTATAAGCCATTTAGTGAAGCATTTAATCAATTTCATGCATAGGAAATAACTCCGATTGCTTTGCTTTATCAATCTTGCTTTCTCAGAGACCTGCAGTCACCCCAACCTCAAAACACTTAAGTGCATGTGGGGGGAACCATATGCAAAACTCTAATGCTGTACACAGTGTCAGGGACTTCTGAGGACTGCTTAAGCTTACTTGCTAGCATCAATAATCCCTCTTGAGGCTGTTAATATATTTCAGAAGGAAGGCAGAGAGCCCAATATTTATAGGAAGTTGCAAGGCCTCTCTTTGCAGAGTTTTTCATTAAACACCCTTTGTCTAGAAAAAAAATCTTTGACACTGTGTAGTTATGCAGATTAAGCTTGCTTCTAATGCTAAACTGTTTGTGTGTGTTGCCTTTAATCACTTACACTTAAAAAACCTCCCAGCATCACAAGTTCCTGTTTCCATGAAATATGGATAGCATATCATTTGACAAATTCAGAGAGACACTGCTTGAGACGATACTGCTCACTATAACCATAATAAGAAAAACAACACATGGAGGTCCAGACTGTCTTGAAACCCACATAAGAGTTAAAAGTCACACTTACCCATAACTGTAAGTGGGGGAACCATCTGGGAGCTTTATCTTGTAAGAGACTGAAGTATTAGAAGAGTTCCTCTTCTGGTCTTCAAACCATGGCTCTGGATGGACCACCTGACCCTTGGCATTGGAGAAGCAGATGGGAACACCACTCCTCACCCCTTTCACAAGCCAACTGGTGAACTAAGTGATCCTTAGTTCTGTTCTTTATCTAGTGGCATCTGCACTCATACAGAGAAGGGATAGACTGGTCTACTGGTATTTACCAGCATAATTTACTACTCTTTCTACAGTAGGCAAAAGAAAATATTACCCAATCCAACCTCATTTGCTTCTTCTGAAGTCTGTAGTAAGAGACTGGTCTTTAAAGTCAGTTTCAGAGCGCACGTTTTCCTCATGTACTACCACAACTTGTACAATACCCTAAGCTGAGTACTACACAGTGACTTTTTTTCCTGAGTGAAAAATTCCTGAAAGAGCAAAAAGGCAATCTCTCTGATAATCATCAGCTGCTCAACTATATTAAATTTAGACAAGGCTACAATAGTGCCAGAGTTGTCCCCTGCCCTCTAAAATTAGAACTGAAAGAACGGTGGGCATAGCGCTAAATATATAACTCATTTAAAAATAATGTGCTCTCAGGCTTTCCTAATGCTGGAAAAACTGATCACCATAAATCCCTAAAGATCTGTTTGCACAGCCAGCCTGCTTCCACCAGCACCAAACACGTTTCAATGGGATATGCCCTTTCCTGAGCAGCCACTTTTTGTTGTAGTATGTAGGAAAAAAGCAGTGAAGATTTGCTGCAATAAAACAATACATTTCCTGATTATCTACGAGGACAGAAGCTTAACCAGGCCTCTGCTTTCAATTTAGAAACAGAAAAAAGAGAAAAGAAAAAAGGAAGAGCCCATATTTGTTATCTCTTATAAGTGGAAGTGCTATAAGAGTTGATAGAGACTATCCATTTGATATGACCACAAGTGTGAGCTTTATTTAGCCCTTCAAGCTGTAGAAAAACCTCTACAGGAAAAAAACCCAACCAACCTCACAACAAATTCAGCAGCCTCATTTCCCTACTTCTGTTTCTCAGCTATAACAAAACCTAGTGATAATCATTTCAGAATAAATAACATAAGCAGAATACATTAATAGTAGTTCTACATAGAGAACACAGAAAACCTACAGAAAAACATCTTTCCTTCAGGTCCAAAATAACTATTCCCTAACAAAAGAACTCCTTTCATTTGCCTTTCTAGCAACATGCATGCCCCCTCCCAAGAAAAAGCATACATTAAAGGGAACAGCCTTCAGCTGTGCTGAATTTATAGCCAGCTAGGACTTTGCATGCAAATTGGCCCAAAGAAATACTGGGACCATAGAGGACTTGGAAGTCTCCATCTCATGAGACAAGGGGTGTCCTGAAAAACTTAGGGTTTTAATTTGCCAGCTGATTCCCTTCTGTCTTTGGTTATGTCAAATATCAGAGCATCTCCAGCAGATAGTGAACCTTTGAGAAGAGGGACACAAGGGGGTGGGAAATATTTGGGAGGGTTTCATGGAATTACTCAAAAATCACTTCCCTGTTTGGTGTGGTTCTTCCCTGGGGGGTGTGGGGGGGAGAGAATAAATGTGGGCTCTGTAGAAAGCCAAACCACGCTTAACTAGAGAAATTTGAGGTAGAGTGTGAAGCTTGGGGCTTTGGTTAAGGGGAATACTTCTGCTGCTTGCCAATTTTTTAGCCAGAAAGTAAAGGTGTGTGTTTTTTTTTGTTTTCCCCTTTTTTCTTAACTGTTTTTTCTCTGTGCCTATGGGAAGCTGTAGAGGGCTTAAATCTGTGTTTTTTTTTGTCTTGAAAAGTCTGTGAGTGGTGCCTGCAGTGCAAGAAGTGGGTCTGGACTTGATCTGCTGCAAGTATAAATGCTTGTTAGGGAAGCAAACAGGTCATATTACACTATTCTTGTACCTTAAATAAATCAAGAAAGGTGTAAATGTGCTAGTCATGAACTTATTTCTCCCTTGGGCTACTCGCTTGAGATGTTTCTTTCTCTTCTCCCTCTCTTTCTACCTTTGCTGTTTTGGATGGCATCAGTTTTTTGGAGGGGTTTGCCAAAAATAGTAACATTAAAAAGGCATGTTTTCTGTTTGCTCATCTGGAATATTCTAGGAAGGATTAAGTCTGAATTCCCCACCCTATAAATTTGGGGTTCCTTTTCTAGTTTTGGCTTGCAAAAATTCAAGGCAATAAAGACGTAAGTAAAAGAAGCTGCGTTTTTGTTTTTCTCTAGGTAGAGATAGAGCTCTTGCAACATTAATCACCCGCTGACTTGCCTTATTTTTGGGTTTTTAATAGCAACTGTAATAAAAATTCCTATACTTTTCTGCTGGAGGAAGGTAGATCCTACCTGGAGAAGTTTCTCATGCTATGAATGTAGGATGTTGGGATGAGAAAAAGGTTATAGGAACCGAAGGTCAAATTTTATTTTACTTGTTTTAAGGAATCAAATCTGTGGATACGGTGATGATTGGGCAGCTCAGAACTTGCTGGTGCTTTTCACATGTGAGACATCCTGGTTTGATGCCAAGGGATCTGCAGCCGATGGATTCTTTCAAGGTATTCCCCAAAACTTATCTGGCAGGAAGACCATTCCCCACCTTTTGTCTTCTATATTTCCAAGGAAAAGGAAGTTTGGTTGGATTCCTCCTCTTTGCTCATGAGAATGTAAACTTAAATTTCATCTCTAGGATAATGCTGTAACTCTCGGTCAGTGGGCTGCTTCTGAGGAAACCGGTGTTTTTGATGACCTTACTTTGAATATCATTAGTTAGCCAATCCTAGGAGCTGTTTGCTACTCTGACTTTTCTGGACTTGGCCTAGGGTTTTTAGTATTTACTAATGAACACAAATGAGAATTAAAGGAATGCTATTGCCTGCTGACTTGCCAAAGGAGGTTTTTCTGAAGCAGAACAGGCACAACAATTTGAAAGCCTCAATCAAGTTTTTTTCCCACTGTTTAAAAACCGCAATATTTTATGGATGTCATTTATACACCAGAAAGAAGGGGGCTATTCCCAATATTATCTTTATCTTCTAGACATAAATAACAAACAACTCTGGTAATCAAGATTTACTGCAATTGTAATAGGTTTTGGCATCGTTTATGTATCTCAGGGAATGTTAGCATAATGTTGACTTTCAGGACTGAGGCCAGGGTTTTTTTGATTGTTAGTTTCTTCTTTTTCTTTTTCTTTTTAAAGCTGTATTCATTATAAAAAAGGAAAGGCCAGTGTATTTGTGGCTTTTATGGCATTCGAGACTGTTTATAGCACTGTTTATATCTCCTAATCAGAAAGTTCAAATTATCTGTGACAATGTGAACACTAAAAAGTTGTATACTATGAAAATATTTCAATAATTAATGCATGCACTATCTAGAGCAATTGACAGTGAGGTCATAAACATAATGGGCCATCTGTGTTTGATTTGTATCTGAAAATGCTTAAAGGGAAAGGCAGGTAATTCAGGCTTCTCTTACAAATGTAGACAGGCAAAGATTTTTCACCTTTCAGAAGGCTGTTGAACCATTTCATTACTTTAAAGAAGACAAAAACAGAGTTCTTCCAAGCTAGAGCCTTTTAACACGGGTTTTGCTTCTGTACCCTCTGAGAAGCAGAGCGTACCAGCGGGACTTTTAGTTTTCTTTTACAGTACACAGAGGGTTGTCATTCTCCTTTATTTACCTTATATTGTTTGCTCTCCAAAAAAAAGAAAATCCACTTCAGGCTTCTGAGCAATCCCACTAGCTCCCTTTGCATTCTGGGACCTGGGTTTAAATAGTTTCCTTTGGACCTTTCCAGGTTCAAATCTGCACTACGCTGTTGAAAGACAGCAGAATTTTTATGCAGGGATCTGGCTCGTTGCGCCTTTATGACCCTTCTCTGGATTTGCCCCAGCTTGTCTCCTGAACCTTTTCTCTCTTGTGAAAGTTGAGGTTCAGGTTACCTGCGTATCTAGGGTAGGACTTAATTTAGCACTAGATTTCTGTGCAGTAATGGGGAGAAATAGATTGTCTTGCTATCATTAGGAATAACTCTTTATCTCTGAACTTATATGCATTGGCATAAAGCCAGTATGAAGCTGGAATGACTCAATAAATAAACAACCAAATACCCCTCTTGTTTTCACTGGCTGATCTGATGACAGTCAGACTCTTGCTCTTGGCACTGACTGAGGTTTTACTGAAGGAAATGCCATTATCTTTCCTGTGCCAGGCAGAGATTAATACATTCTTAGAAATCGAATCCAGACAGGACTTCTAAATGATTTCATGTGACCTCCTGTATATCAGGGCTACTAAATACTACAAATTACTGATGATAAAACCAGGGATTGCAACCTGTTTAAAGCTCTGCACAATTTTTTTTCCCTCTGCTCTGGCCTTTCTTGCTCCCCAGATATTAAGTGCAGGCAGAGAACAGGTCATAACAAGGTAGAACTAATGTCTGGAGGAACTGGTTGAAATATATCTGGGTAATCCCACACAATATCAACTCTGTCACTGTCCCTGATACTCTGATCTGGGGCTAATTTCCTTCTCAGATCTGAAACTGGTGATCAGTGTGATCTTGAGCATGAAAAGAACAAACATCAGCTACACCTGTGAGTTTGCCCCTGAAAATTTTGACCACTTCTTTAAGATCTCATCAACCTTGCAGTGCAAAACCTCTGAAGTAGCCACGGGAAAAGAAAATGGAATCAAGCAGGGCTAAACACTGAATTATGTCACCAAGGTGTGACACTTTATTCCTGATGCTCCAAGTACCTGCTTAATGCCCAGGACTCTGAAGCATAAATGTTTGCTTAATGTTGAACCAAAGGGTAATAAGACAAGGCAAGGCCCCAGATTCACAGAGTAGTAAGAGGAAGACTTTGGTGTATGGATGTTGAGGCTGGCAACGCATTTCTCACACTTGTATAAGCATCCATCTTTCCCCATAACCTCTCAAATAAGAGTGTGCATCAATTGCTGGGTGTTCTAGGCCAGACCATGAAGAAGGTAATGTCTATGTTGTCTCAAAGTAGATAAACACCCTCCACCTACGTTTATCTTCAGCTGTACCGTTATATCTACAGATTGAAAGATTTATCCTAAGAGCTGCAGGAGAACTTTTAATTCTTGCTTTTTAGAGAGCAAATTTTACCTTAAATGCTCTAAGCCCTCCGGTCTCAGGACTGAGAAACTGCATCTTATTTCAAGGCTGAGCTCCTGTAACTTCTGTTTCCACTTAGGCATCTTGTTGGGTTATTGGCAACAAGGTCAAATGCTCCACATTGTCCAATGTTCTCTCTGCATACAGGTGCCACTGTTTAGAAATCAAGTCCTCCTCCTGCCTTTTTGTTAACCTGTAGAAATTGAGTTTATATGTTATGCAGTTGTGCTTGTTCCTGGTACTTAGATTATTCTTAATTTGTGGTTTTACCTTCAGTATTTGTCTCCCTTTTGAAAGTTGGAGCAAGCTATCTTATGATTTATTTTACCAGTGGGTTTTTTTTTGTCAGAAACAAGGTAATTTCCTTATTTCTACTTGGATCTTTCTTTTTTTTATTCTAGCTCTGAACTGCTGAGCGCTTTTGCCTCTTTATGCTAAAGCATTAAGGTGACATCAAATCCCTCAAGTTCAACTGTTTTGAGACTGTTTCCCATTCTATAAAGGCAACCTGGTTCCCTGGCTTTTGCTATATTTAGCTACATTGCAGTAAATACAGAGTACCCTAACTATTCTATGATTCTGTGATTGCTCTGAATCAGAATCTTGTCCTCTTCTGTCATTTGCTAACATAATAATTCTTGCTGTCATCTACAGATTTTATTAGCACAATTTTATGTACTATCTGCAAACTTCATAATAAAGTTCATTTTATTGTAAACTGCAAGCTGGGTCAAATCAAAGCAAAACATGACCCAAGCACTGTTGGTCATAGGGACTTAGGGGAAGATTATTAGGAGGATAGCTCTCTACGTTCCTGGTTTTATAATCAGTGGTTTAAAGACATCCAAACCTGATGTTTAGTATTATTCAGTGGAGTTTCATGTTGGTTTTTTTTTTTGTTTTGTTTAAATCCATACATACTTTTGTTCTCTGCAACATCTATAAAAATGAGTTCCAGCATTTAATTTGTGCTGAGGAGAAAAATACTTTGTGGCAGGTGCCCTATATTATATGATGAAAACCAGTGAAGAATCATTCTCTATGTACCTTCTCTATTTCAGATTTTATAGGCCAGATATTGTGTCCCCTCTTTCATTTTTCAGGTATTCTTTACTTATAAAAGAGGCAGCAAGGTTCTATAATGTTCTGTATCTATTTTGATCAGAATGACCTGAACTACCATGGATTTATATATGGCTTGGGGATATTTTCTGGTTTTCATTCTCTACTCTAATTCTTGTATCTTATTTTCCCCTTTGTGGAGCACTGAATAGATGCGTTACAGTAAATCATTGAGTCACTGGGATCTTTGACAAAGGTGTGTCTAGAGCCTCTGTGTGTGTGTCATGTATTTGCATTGACACAGAATTTCTCCTGTTTTTCTAATACCCTGGCATCTAGTATTGTGAGATCTTCTAGCCTGGGTGATCATTTGTCCATATATGATCAGCATAGCTGATAATGTCAACTCAACAGCTCTCTCCAGTTTTTAAACTGGGTATTTATTCTTGTAACCATCTCATTGTATAATAGATCAGTTTAAGGCCTTTTGCTGCAAAAACTTCTTGAAGTCTTTCTAAAATCTCTATTCTTCTTGGAGATGCACATGTATTTGTTGATTCTTTCAAAAGAGCTTTATTAAAAGGGACTTGTGCAGAGCAAGAAATGGGCTGAATATCATTAAAAATAGGTGGCTTTGTTTGGTTAATTCTAACGTAATTTCAGAAAAAGAGCATGGTTTTCTACTCAGGACTATGGTCTGGTATTCAGAATATACAGGTTATACTCATTCTCTGCCAAAAATCTGTTTTACTGAGCAAGCTGTTTCATCTTTCTGTGGCGTACTTAAAGGTGCAATAACTACTTACTACTTCATCCTCCTATATATATCTTCTAAGCTTTCCAGGGTAAAGGCAGTACATTTATATGCACATGCATTTGTTAAGGTAAAATAGTTTGATAAAGACATCAGTTACTGCTTTTAATCAGGCTTGCTTTGGCTATTTCAGTTAGTATATTTTTCCAAATTTTGGTGATACATTATCTCAATGGGAATATTTATTTTGGCCACCAAATCAAGCAGCATGCCATAAGCAGCTTTCAAATTCTGCTTTATTTCAAGTAGAATGATTTTGCTCTTGTTTTTCTGTTTTAAAGAAGCTAGCATGGACTCCAGCACTAATAATGTCAGCAGAAGAGCCAAGGACTTCTTTCCCTGAGATTTCACTATGGTGTGATAATTAAGAAATGTGAAGAGAACAAAACAACCATGGTGCTTTTGCGCTGAAGATGTTGTGCCTTAGGAGTCTGAGTAATAACTGTTGGGTCGGTGATCATAAACCAGTCCTATAAATGCAGAATATAAGATGGAATCGGGGGCATCGCCTCACAACAATTATGCCAGCAGCTAATGGCAATAGCCAGCAGGTTACTCGTCCTTCCTCACTCACTGTTTAAAGTGACACCATCCCTGTTTTCATTCTGCATCTATCATAAAGACACATTGATTTCCTTTCGGAGGAAAACACATATTTCTTCCCTCCTGCAAAGAAGATAAATCTGACAGATTTTAATCAAATGTAGTTGTTCACAACTATAGAAATGTTTCCAGTGTCATAGATGAAAACCTTTATTCCTTTTTTTTTTTTTCTCTTTTTGGAAAGGAGGAGGTTTCTGGAAACTGACTTTATTTAGAGAGTCCACCTGTGTTAAAAATCTTACTATATGCACTGGCAGTTAACATTTCAGAATGCCCTGTGGGCAGGTTTAACTTTACTGCCCTCCATCATAATGCCTGTCTTGTAGTGGTAACCATGAATACTGCTATAGTTAAGGGTCTGTCAGTGGTTCTATCATAAACTCCCCTGTTTCCAGGGATTTTATAACTCAGCCATAAAAACTCTCTCCAAGCTAAAGCTTAGCTTACCAAGGCAGACCTGATTCTCATCTTGGAAAGGCAGATGATACATATCCCTCTGTCTCTTTTGAAATTAGCTATGATCCCCAAGGAAGGGCTCTCGCAAAACATGGGTGCCATGCATGTCCAGCAATATATAATAGATGAAGGGGGAATAGTGTCTTAGGCTTTCATCCTCTTCAAATGGCAAATAAATTGGTCTTTTTGCTTTGAAGCAAGAGGAGTCAAACAGCACAGTGCTTTCCAATTTAAATTACATTTTTACTTCAGTCTTTTATTTCTTATAGTAACTTTAGGAGTTCATTATTTCTTAGCCTGTGCCACAGGCAACAATTTGACAGCATTTAGAAATGTGGAATATCATTCACTCTTTAAGTATTACTCTGGACTTAAATCAGTGGGAATGAATGTAGAAATGGGCATCCTGAAGAAAAAGATCAATCAAATCTGAGTAGAGTCAATGTTCAGAGCAAGGTAGAAATCATGGCTGTTGTGATCCTGGAAGAAAGTGGTTTTGAAAATGTAAAATTACAATTTAAGTTTCTGCCTATTTGACTGTAGATTTAACCCGGTTTGTAGGCAAGGCTTGTTGCAATTTAGCCAGAAGTAGAGCAAATGTTGGTGTACAATAATGGTATTCTGTAATGGTAGCTAGTATAGATTTGAAATAAGTTATACATTGGTTGGTAAAATTAGAATGTGATAGATGAATGCCAGCTGTGATATGGTTCTGATACTGTGTTAATATCCACATTTTTTGGAGTGGGAAGAAGTAATAAACTCTTCCAGCACTTCCACAGGCTTTCTGTTTCATGGTGGTAGCTATCTATTGATGCTTATGTGCTCCAGTCCTCTTCATTGTGTTCCTGGGTGCCCCAAAGGTGAACACTTACTAAATATTTTGAACCTACATGTACGTCTGGTCAGTGGTGAACCGAAAATAGAGGAAATACCTGGAATGTGACTATTTAGATCAGAGAACAACAGGACAGTGCTGAGTCCTGCCAAAATATGTCATTAATAGTTGACTAACGAAGCTCCACCTCTGATAATTTTAAACCTGTACTTTCTTATTGTAAGTAAGAGTTCTTCAACAGCTTGAATTTGGTCCAACAAGTCTCTCAGTCTGATTTCAGCCACAGTTTCCAGTTGGGTAGTAGCCAGTGGGTTAAATGATTGAATTTGATGAGAGCAACAGTTAGTTGCAGTAGGCAACCTGCTAGAAGAGCTGGCACCTTCACACATCTATTCCTAGTGCTGGGTTATATCTCTAGTATTTGACATTTTTACTATATTAAAATTTGGGCTCTAAGGAGCAGGAAAATAGTGACTCAAGTTGTCGCCTCTCCTACGGTGGTTTTATTTCTGGGTGCCATACGAGGCGTGTGGTGTCTATTGCTGCTCCTGTGTCTAACTGAGGAACAGGCATATTTGCTTTGCCCTATCCTCTGGATGTCATTTTGGCAAAGCTTGTTTGGCTTGACCGAGGGAATAACATGGGCCATGACGAGCTGGCACTGCCTTGAGGGAGAGCAACAGACCAAAGCATGGTTTGGTCCTTGTTCCTCCCCTGCTCTGCCCTTGAGAGAATCGGTCTGCTCAGTGTCTCTGACTGCTTCACACTCCAACCCAGAGGGAGGAAACTACTGATCCATCTCTTCCAAAGAGGAGTTTATAACACTTTAAGGAAGAACTATGGAAAATAAAACCAAATTATGTAGAAAGGGGAAAAGTGCGTTTTATTTGCCATTTCAACGCTGAAAATGGAACATTAATTTAAAGCAGGATCCTTTTTGGAAATTAGTCAGTTGTAAGCCCTGACCAAAGCCATTCTTACTTTTAAACAGTACATTTGCTTCTGTGTTGCAGGGAGTTTTTATGGCTCCTGCCCTTAAGCCAGATCATTCACACTTTTTCAGATCTAAGCCAACAAGATGATGTTCTGGGGACCAACCTTTTCTCTAACATTTGTGACTTTATGCATTTTCTATCTTCAAGATATCAAGGAAGTTCATCCTTTTAAGGAGTCTAGTCTCCCAGTGGTCTTGGGGTGGATTTGCACATTTAAGTCCCATCAAATGCTAATAGGAATTCCTTGGTCAAATCCCCTGCACTGCTCCTCTTCATGCCTCACTGGGAGAAAAGAGCCATTAGTGTGTTTAAAAGTAAATTTCAAGGTTTCCTTTTTGTCTGTTCCAATGGCCGAGGTTTATTCCTCTCATCCTTTTTATTTTATTGTGAGGCACCTTGAGTTATTTGCATGATAAGACACCCTGTAAATGGATTATATTGTAATGCATTGTATAGGTTTAATGCTGACAACAGCTTGGTTTAGAAGTAAGATAGTAACTTAGATTTCTAGTTTCTGATGTGCCGTGCAGAGAAAGCCTTTTGAGAAGCATGAGGCAAAGCAGGAGGGATGAGGAGGAGGCAGCCGGAGTTAAGTTGTATGAATAATGTGAGGGAAGGCTGGCTTTAAAGAGGAGTTGAATACATTAACTTCTCAGCTTCCAAAGTGGAGAAAATCAACAACACAAACACCGAGTGGCTCTCTGCTGTAACAGTTAAAGTGTATTTTCCCCTTTATTTTTCCACGGATAGCATTTTCTGGTAACAGCCTTTCATACGTGATGAGTGCACCTTTGCAGTTGCTGTGCCCAGAATATTATGTTGTTATATACTACCTACCTAGAAAGTGAAGCTGGTCCCCTGGAGAAGCCCTGTATTTCAGAAGAAGTGGTGAAATGAAAAAAATCTGCTTTTTGGGTGGAGGTAGATTGCTTTTAACTCTCACTGGACCATGTGATGAGTGCTGGCACAGGATGTTTGGGAGTCTGACCATAAAGTGTGGAAAACGTACACTCCCCAGGAATAGTATGTTTAAATCCTGGCAGAAACAGCCTGGCTTTTCCTTCCAAGGTAAATATGCAGCTTGCATTGAGTGGGTATTTTAGATAACACCATAAAAATACAAACTTGGTGTTGGAGACTGAAGTGCTCGTCATCTACGTTGAAGTCCTGCACATGGTTTCATTTAGTGTTACATGCTTGAGATATGCTGTGAAAGTGATGCAATAATTCCTCTTTCTCCCTTTCATTTACAATAATCAAACCCACTAATTTTTTAAACTTTGTTCCTTGCAACTGTAATCTTGAATACAATGATAGCAGTTAGACCAAAGATGACAACTCTGTCTCATTTGGATCTTGTTTGCTTAATTCTGCACAGTAGTCAGCACCCCTGTGATGGTTTAAAGTTCTTGAGAACCTCTTCACTTTTTGGCATGCACGTGGTATCATTTCACAATGCTCAAATATTAAACTACAGTTTGATAAATAATAGTCTTTTAACCAACTGTGCATTATCCGTACTGGTTGAATGGTAGAAGCTGGGCAGTGGTACTAAATTTATGCATCACTTAAAATGAAATGCTGCTTGGAATCACTTTAAATTTCATATTTTAACTTGGAGGAGTCCTGAATAACTGCTTTAGAAGCACTTTGATCATTTCACTCTTGAGGAGAAAAAAAAAAGGATGGGGGGAGAAGAGGGGAATATCTTTTGGGAAGAAGCCTTTGAAATCATAAAGTGTAACTAAACTTAGTCAGCATACTGTGACCTGTCAGGGAAGGACTGATCCTATTAAAGCTCCACTGCATGCGGCCAAAATACTTTAAAGAGAATTCTGTAGGTTTCTGTGTTTACTGACATCAGCGTGGCATGGGAGGAAGATTGGCTGCTATGTGGTGGTGTTTTGTTTTTAAGAGAAAAAGAGCTGCTCCAAAGAGCCACAAAAGCATTCCTGCTTTATGCTGCTGTATTTCCTGGTTTTCTGGGACATATTGTCATTTGATTCAGCTTTCTGAATCTGTGTCTGTTTGGAAAAGGGGACATTTTGATTTACCAATCCATTCTTTTCAATTAAAATACATAAAACTGCCTGTCTTCACCGCAATTTAGATTAACTTCAGTTATGAGGAAAGAATTGAGCATTAACTGTCCCTTATAGGTAGGTAGTGTAAATCTGGATTGAGTCTAGCAATCTGAGGGATGAAAGACAAAGATATGTCTCACTTGAGTGCGTGGTCTTTATGCCTTTGCACTCCTGCATTCATAAAGAGATGCTGTACAGTTGTGTAGCAAACACTAGACTCCTGGCAAGCAAATTTTAATATTAGTTTAAATTAAAACAACTGGTGCTCTTAAGGAGAGGAAGAGCTCTTTGTCAAGTACAAATAAATTCCCCATCTCTCTGCTAAGACGTCAGTAACAACTCATTTAAAATCTTCTCATAAAAGAAAATTTCTTGTTCTAACAAGAAGTTTTGCAATCTGGAACAACATGTTGCTGATTGGGGAATTTGGATCTCTGCTGCTCCTGAATGGCTCCAGATTTAATTCCAGTCATGCCAGTGCTGTTGTTTCAGATTTGCATAAAGGAAATTGAACATACATTAGAGAAATCAGTGTTATGGAACTATTTGATTAGAAAAATAGAAGTAGAGCCTCCTTTTGTCCCTAGCATCAGTACTCTCATGAGCTTTTGCCATTGAAAATGTCTGAAGCAGGTGAAATCAAAGGTGGGTGTGACTGGTATTACATTTCATGAATATCTTGTGTCTTTTCCTTTTCTTGGGTTCACCTGTTTGAGGGGCTTCTGTACTATGTGGGGTGAGAGCATTGTATCTGAGATAACCCAGGATGCAGTAAAAACATTGTAAAATACATCAGCCTTCATTTGAAATTAGAAAGAAATCATTTTGTGCACAGGGAATACAAAGATGGATATAACACCACTGTTATCTGAAGGAAAAACAGAGTGATCCAAATGGATAATAATTCGTCAATTAAGTGACAGATAAAACTTTAATTAAGACAGCCTACTCGAGGCTCAGGATGCTTCATGTGTGACTAATTCTGACTGGCAAAAATATTAATTTTAACAAACATCAATTATGAAGTTTTTCTCTGTAGCTGAGAAGATAGCTGCCGTGAACCAATATGTGCACATGCTTATGTATATATGTACATGCAGGACACCTAGGGACAAAGCAGGAGGGCTCTTACATATCCCCCAATATTGAATATGAAGTCTGTTGTCAAAAAAATGTGTCTAAACACACACATGCATAGATTTCTCAGTGCTATAAGGGTGCACTGAGCATACATAAGCGCCAAAACCCCGGTGGTTGCATGACTGATTTGCACCCTTCAGTGGTTCACCAGGTAGGCACAGATATGGCATTCTTTCATTTTCATGTGCCTAAAGTGAGATAAACTGGACCATGAAAACCTGGCCCCACTGCTTCAAGCTTCTTAACAGCCTCAGGGAGAGGTTTCAGCTCTGACGTTCTCCTCCAGCTGAGGTACCGGGAGTTAATTCCACCTTTCAGAGCCCTGGAGCTTCCCTATGGCTTATAGCAACAAGGGGCTGCACAACTGCTTGAACTAGAGCCAGATCAGACTGAGGTCAAAGGCATAACTCATCCTCCAATTTTTGGGGACTAAGGTTACACTACTGATGTTACAGAAGTGTTAAATGGCAGAATCAGCTGCATGTAGTGGCTACTTAAGAGTATTTTAGCCCTATGGCTTGAGCGTTTGGGTTACATTTTAGCAACCAAGATGACCATTCTTTACAGATATTAAGAATACAGAGCCTTGTGAATAGTGGAAAATTTAACATTTCATGGATATCAAAACTCATGTTCTTTTTCAGTAATACTAGTGTGTTGTAATTCTCTTTTTGCCCTCTATTATCCTCTTACACTGCCACAGAATGTACTCTAATCTTTTGGAAATGACCCTTTAATGTAGTGGCTAAAACTTAATTTAGGGTATTTTGCACTAAACAGCGTGAGCTTTGTTTCACAGGAATAACGCTGGGCTTCTGTGGGTTTTATTATTGTGACTTTTAGAGTAAATATACAGTTTTGTAAAGAAAATGATCCACTTTTTTTTTTCACCCTAAGTGCTCAGTCTGCAAACTCTGCCTAGCCTCGCATACCAGGCTGTGTTTCTCTGAGGTGTGAGCTCTTGCTACCAACACAGATTCTGATATTGCATCCTTCCAGTGATGGATGTGATGCCTCTTTCATGCTAAACCAAACATACAGTAATTAAAACTGAATTTTCGATGCAAGATATGGAAAGAAACGTGACTTAAAAGCACCCTGGAAGATCTTTTGAGGCAACAAACTTCTTTTTTAAATAGTTTTTTCTTTTCTCAAAGTAAAGCAGAACTTTGAATTTTGAATGAAGTTTACCCTCTTGTGTGGGACCTAATATGAAAGTTGTTATCCTCTCATCTTCTGTAAGCTTCCAAACCATGTTTAACTGGAACATCAGGGACTATCACTTCAGCTGGCCAGAATGATTTCAGTTCCAAGCACCTTATCAAGAAGTGCAAGAGCAGATGCTTGAGTCCTTTTATTGTCTTAATGTTTAATTTACTTGACTGTAGTAGCTACAAAGAACTTTTTCCTGCATTTCTATAACTTTTAAACCTTTTTTCCTGTGGTTATCAAAGTTTTCTTCCATTTCAGCTACTGATTTTATTGCCTAATGCTGGCAATACTTAGTTATCTTTATCTCATCTGATCTATGCTTTTTATTTGAGTTGAAAAAGACCACAGCCACGATTCAGCCTAAGAAGACAAACTAAAGTAATTCAAGCCCAGTGAATGGTTTTATTCTCTTGTGTTCATACTTTCATAACTTACTACTTGTCTGATCCATTTTCAGCTGCAATGTACATATAATCAACCTTTTCAGACTTCTAGCAAGAAAAGCTTTTGTTCACTGTGCAGTAATCAGTATTAAAGGCCTCTTAAATGGTGAAAGTCAATGATACCATCGCATTGTCCAGATCCATTGTTGTTGATGAAGCGAACTGATATTGCTATGAAAGACCAATTTCATCCCAAAGTTTTCATCTGTGGTGATCACAACATTTTTCACACATTGTTCTTCACAATCATAAAGCTGGTACCCACCTCTGATATTTCGTTCTAGCTGGGTTGGCTTTTTCTTCCCCAGAATAAGTACAGAATGATTTGACGGCTTGGCAAAAAGCATTGAATGTTTTCAATCCATTAATGGAGCCTCTACAGACACCATTGTCTATGGCCTATATATATTACAGCATTTGAATCACTGAAGACAAGTCTTATGGCAAGAAGATACTTGAACACAAATATGTTTGTGTCACTATTAGGTTTCAAAGCTAAAAAGAGCAGCTCTTTAAAAAACAATGAGAAGAGAATTGGTTAGATTTGTTTTCTAGGGGAGCACTGTACTATATGCTTAATTATAATCTTAAGACTAGCTACAGAGATTTCAAATCGTTTAATATTAAACTTGTGATTAGATGCTTTGATGTTTGAAATTGTTAAGGAGTCAATGTATTCTCCCAATTTTTAAATGTTTATTTTGACACATTGCAAATTAGGTTTCTATTTGGGGTGTCAGATAGAAACAAGATCCTTTAAATTTTACAGTTGCTGGTTAATATGCAGCTTGTGATGGCCTCTTCTGCTTTATGGCCTGTTAACTGAAATGCCAGTCAACATTTGGATCTAGCACAAAGGTGGGGAACATCCTCACATCAACCAAAGCTGTCCCATGGAGGAAGAAAATGCTAACTGGAGTTTCTGGCTCTGCAATGTTTGCCCTGAGGGTGTCCAGCTGCTAAAATACAAGCTTTATTAGTTTTGCAGCTTTGAAGATAGTTGATTTTGGGGCACCTTTTTGGCTGTGGTACCAAATGAAAGTCCTTCCAGAAGCTGGCATTCACAATTAATTGTATCAGACACAGATTTATACTTTTATATTGTCCTAAACCATATTTTGATGTAAACACCGCTACTTTTTAAACTAAGTCAAAAGCTATTAGGTACAACGGCTTTTGTTAGGTCCCATAGCAAAGCTGGAAAAACCAGACAGCTATTGGGCATTGGAAGCTTTCCTTATGTCTGAAACACAGCAGCAGGCTTAGCTAAAAACAGTTGAAAATAGTTGCCACATGTTAACTGTATTAGTCAATTAGACAGTTGCTGACAGGGAAATGGTTGGTATCCATGAGAAGAGAATAAAGCAAAAGCTTCTTTTCAGATTTTCCTATCTCCTGTTTGAAATATATATGAAACACCTATTTCCTCATTTTCCCTTTTTCTTTCCTCTAAAAGAATACGTAGTGGTTTGGATTTTTTCCATCTGCCTTTTGCACTCCTCATCCTTCTCCCTATTTTTCCTATTTTTGGACTAACTCTTCCAAATCTTTAATTCTGGAGGAGTTACAACAGTGAACAAAGGGAAATTGAAACTCTCTAAAGTGGTAGAGCTAGTTTCATTTTTCTTTCTGCTGTTATAACTTTTCCAAACCAAACTGAAATTTTGGATATCATTCACTTCATTCAACTAAAGTAACAAAAAGGAAAAATGAAAGGAATTGGACAGGGAACAGAAGTAATACCAGCACACACAAAAATATGTAAACTGCAGAAAAAAAATACATTTTGTACCTTGTAAAGGGGAAAACATTTGAGTTTTGCTTCATTATTTTGTTTTTTAATGAGAACGTTCTTCTATTTTTCAGCTGATCTGAGAAATCCAAAGACTTTAGTTGTTTTCATCATTGGTGTTACTGCATTTCTTCTTGTCTTGGATCTTGCTTTTACAAGATGCTATCACTGCTATGCTGTGTCTCTTCTGAATTAACTGGGCTTTTCAGCTGCATATTTTAAGACTACATGAGTCAAATGTTCATTGGACTCATCAGTCATCAGCCCCATATATCACTAATGCCAACTTTGATACTAAGATGACTCATGTCCTAATTATTTTGAATAACAAGTGTGCTCTTGTGGTAGGACAATATGATTTTACTTGCTACAAAGTGGATCAGTAGAAAGTGGCCACATAATGCAGGCTTGCAAAATGATCATGAAAATGCATGTTGGTACAAAATTGCTCCCTCTTCCTTATTTTCACAAGGATGATTTTTTTTCTTTCCCTTCAATGGGTCCATTAAGCAACCCCTGGCTCTCTGTAGATAACAGGTACTTGAAAGTTTAAACCTGATAATAAAGTACATGCTTTTAAGTTACTTATATACTATAGAATAATGTCACTTGTAATGTGCTATAAAAAATAACTATGCAAATGGTTCACCAAAGAGGTTATACTTATAATATTCTTTTTTTTTTGTGAAATCTCAGGCAATCCTGGTGAGATAGAGCATACTGACATTCATGACACAGGAAAATGTGAAGCCTTTGGAGACTATTGAATTATTCTGGGCTGCAGATCATAGAGGTTTCTGTGGTGGCATGTCCTTTTCAGAGCATGACATAGGAATTAAATGCTTTGGACTGTAACTGCCTTTCCTATCCCAGTTTAAACCAAATCCTAAACAATTCAATACCCCAAGAATTTGCCAAGAAATAGGTGGTGCTGATCTTTGGTCTCCTTCAAATAATCTCATACCAGTAAACAAGCTACTTTAGAGTATCTTTATGCTGTTCTTTACCTCACTGAAGACTTTATTTACATCAAACACAGAAAACTACCTCTTATTTGTAATCTTTAGATGTTACTGAAGTGGTTGTTATGTTATAATGACATGTATCAGATTTATATGACCTATTGTGCAGTTGTTGCTCCCACCTCTGTAACTTGCAGCTACATGTTGCTAGGTGGAATTATTTACCTGTTTTAAAACTACTTTGTTCCTGTCACTTATACTACTACTTCAAGAAGCAATGAGCAAAGTCTTTTTTCTGAGTTAGAGTATTTGGATTTTTTTTTTCTTAATCTTTGAGATGTGAAGTTATCCAGGCCATCCATGTTGTAGGCGGGAGGCCGCGAAATGCTTGGCAAAGTTATGCCCCAAATCCCCATCAGCTGAATATAAATGGTTTCCAAGATGAAGTTGCCTATTTCGGCTCACATGCAAAACTGAGAAAGGTAAAACAGAGGAGCATGTGTATCACACAAAATGTAAACAGCTAGCTAATCTTTGGCCTGATCCAAATGAACGCTGTTGAAATCATTGAAAATATGCCAGTTGACTTCTGTGGGATTTACAGCAGGTTCTAGGTTGGCAACTAGCCTTTCTAGCAACCAAATCTTGTCTACTTTTACATTTCAGGCTTATAGTTAATCAAGTTACTGAGACAGAAATGTCTTTGGCAGAAGCATGCTTCTCTGTTTCTTTTCCCTGCAACTAATGATGTTTCCCTTGAAATTGCTTCCAAAACACTCAAAGGCCAGTATTTAGATAAGCAATATCAAAATGCTTCAGCATTAAGCTGTGATAAGTATTTCCTCCTGTTTTTTTGTGAGAAAGAAGGTTTTACACAAACCATGAGTCTTTAACTTTCACCAAGTGAAAATAAAGGTTTAGTAAAAGGATTTTGTGCCCTTTTAACCCACAATAACCAGAGTGCATCCTGTGTGACCGTTCATTACATATGAAATGGCTGTAATTTATACCAAATGGGGTAGGTAAATTCAAACAGAAAGATACCATCGATGATAAAAAGATAACACTTCTCTGTAACAGATGCTTCATTTTATGATGGAAATGGGGAAGCTGAATGCTGCAGGTGCCGGGCTGACACTAGGCCTGTGGAGAATCATTAGAGCCTCCTCAGAGATCTAGGTTTACTCTGTGTTTAATCAGCCACAGTCAGAAGAAATGGCTTCATTTCAGCTTGATGAGAGCCAGATTACAAAAGGAAGATAGATGGCCAATAAGGTTCATCACTGTAAGCATATTGTCTTAATTTGAAGAAACAAGCTGGCATTCTGTGCTGAGGAAAAGTGAAGTGCAATATGGCTAGTATCAAAGCATAGCTATTTCAAGTCTCTGTGCTCCCCACAATGAAAATATTCTGGCAGTTCTTCCTTTGACTAAAATATTAAAGAAATACTGCGCACACAACAAATGACCATGTTTACTCATGAGATACTGCTACTTTGCGTTCCCAAACACTGAAACCTATTGAAGTAGTTTTGCTCATCTTAACAGTTCTCCAGCCACTTATTTATACTTATGAATGTTACAAACATCAATATATGTGTGCGTATACACAAGTAAAAAAGGTTTGAACTGACTATTGATCTAAAAAGGTCTCTGAGCATAATATGAGCACGCACCTCCTAAAAGGGTCGCGGTGTAGCCATCTATCATGACTTCCCACGACAGCCATGGGGACAATGGGACTGTCAGCTGGGGCTTGCTGTGATGGGGGATGGGGCCTTAAAAAGGGAACCCAGACCAAGGAACTCATTCACACAAAAGAATTCAACCAAACTAGAGGTCTTTGCTTTCTGAGTGAAATGCAGGATTCATTGCCACTGCTTTGCTTTCCTTACCTACAACTGTGATTTTTTTTTTTCCTAGCTTATTTTGTGTTGTGCATCCATAGGAATTTTCTATGATGAAGTTAAACACCATAACAGTAGGTTTACCTTTCTAAATCATCTCTTACAGAGCTCTCAAAGGAAGTTCTCTGCCCCAGGATTACCCAGACGGTTCATGTAAAGCATAAGGTGCAAAACTGTTGAGTTACCATAACTGTAGTTAGAGAAAGGTGGGAACTAAAGTAAAGGTAAACTGGGAATGGTAATAAGTTAATCCCTGATCCAAAATAATTTTTGGAATAAGAGCTTGATGCAAAAACAGCTGAGAGGAGGGAATGATTAAAGGGGTGGGTGGGTTCTATCTAGTAAATGTCTTGGATTAAAATGAGAATTTTGTGCCTTAATGCAGGGGACAAAGAGGTGGAAAATATGAAGCAAAGGCATGGTAAAATCAGAGGAGTTGGGCTATAAGTTGGTCTTTAACAGCAGTTTTAACAAAGTCCTGGAGGATATTGTGCTTTCTTTGAGGCATGCTATAGCAAAGTCACTCTAGCAGGGGAAATGGAATAAAGATGAGCAGAGGACTTCCCAAAACCAGGGCCTATGTAGATATTCTGAGATAAAGTGTATAATAGGCAGAATAATAGTTTTGTTTTGCTTTTGTCCTTACACCCAGAACATGTCTGTTCCTTTTGGTCTTCCTTAAACTACTTCATAAAAAAATCTAATCTGTTTTTTTCCACCTTCCGTTGTTCTAACTTCACCCATCGTTGCATGTTAAGATGAAAGCGAAGCAACTCCTACTGACTTTATAAGTCTGAAGGAAATTAGGAATTTGACTCATCAAAATTATCTCTCTTCCCACACTTCTTTTTCTCCCCCTGAAACACTGAAGAAACACACTCCTTCTTCCCTCACATATTTTCCTAATGTCTATTTGGACTAAAAGCATTGTGCTCGCAAGCGACCAGCCTCTTTTAAACAGCTCAGGCTCCACCACATCTGTGTTTCTGCAGTACCTGCTATACCGCTAGTCCGAGACAGCTTGAACTGCAGACTTATTTTATGGCTGTACTGACACAATCCTGCAGTGAACCATGCGACCCCTGAAGTGTTTAGAAAGGTGCATTTGTGTAAGGGAGACTTTTTTTCCTCTGGAGTAAATCAGAGCCTTCCAGATAATCTCACATGAGCATATTATTGACTGGTACCTTTCCTTAGGCAAGGAAAGCTGTGCTTTTTTGGAAAATGATCCTCTGAAGCATTCACAAAGTGGAGACTTAGAAAGCCTAACAATTGGTAGAAATATTATCATCAGCTATCATGGTAACATTATCCAGCCATTCCCACCCACAGATTCACACACACACTTGCATGCTGGATTTTGGCTTAGAAAGCCCTGTAAATAATGCACTGTAGGTGTGTGGTCCTCAAAGTGTTTGAATGTTTGAGGATGAAGTGAGTAGGAACATCTTGCATCCACTAGCTGAAAGAGGGCTGGAAGAAGTGGGGGGTGGATTTCCCTGGACAGATGAGAATTCTCTATCCTTCTATGTGCTGCCAAACTACCTCAAGTAGTGTAGGGGTTTATAAACTTCTTTGGTCTCAGAAGAGCAGATCTTCTAGTGTTCTTTGGAACAGATCAAATGCAGTACAATTAAAGAGGAGAAAAAAATATTCCCCGGGCCCTTCATTCCCTTCCCTTCCCTTGTCAAGATATTACTTAATTTAAATGCTGCCAAACTTAATAATGAAAGATGACATCCTCTGGTGTGTCAGAGCTCAGTGCCCAAGCAGAAAAGCATGAGTGGCTTTCTACAGTCCTGTCTTTGCTAAATTCAACCTGGAAAAAAACTAGAGCAAATTCAGGGATACTGTAATTAGCAGGATTTAAAATGGTCTCTTCAGGTCACTTTTGTTGGCCCAGAATTGTCCATGATCTCAACACTTGAACTGAGGTGTATCTGTGCCATCACACGGTGCTTACAGTGTAAGTGCCACCAAGTCAGTTAACCCAGCTACATGGCACCCACAAGGACCACATTAAAAAACTGCCCTGTAGCGACATCTTCCCCTTACACAAAGGACAGAAAGTGGACAGAGTACAGATTAAAGACAAATATCAGGATTTTGTCAATATAACCACCGGGAATTTTTGAGGAGGAGGAGGAAGAAAAGGAGTTGATGCTGGTTGAGGACCTTGTTGGGATGGTTTAAGGCGAGGGAAGTGACAGGAATGAAGGTAGTAAATGTACATTCCACCCCTCTTCCAACCCTAATACACTGCTGAGGTGATGAACAGAGCAAATCAGCAGTGATCCTTGGTTCATTGCTTTCTTAAAATTAAGCCTTTTTTTTTTCCTTTTCTAAAAATAAACTGTGTGTGAATCAAAGGGGGAAAAGAAAGGTAATGCACAAAGATACAGAGCAGCTTATTAATTAGTCGGAGGTGCTCTCAATGCTCCTTTATATATGGAAGGGCTAAAAACGTAAGCTACTGAGGTGACATTTTTTGCTGCTGCTGGGCCTTTGGAACATCGCTGCAATGTGCAGACTCCCTTTGCCTGGGTAGCTCACTCGCAGTGTCTTCCCAGTTGGGGTCACACAAAAACAAATGAAGGTTGCAGCAAATGACTTGAGGCTGGATCTGGGATTTGTGCTGGATTTTGCAAGAAGTATTTTCCCACAACATGTCTGTTCTCTGGAGGTGAAATCTGGTGGGTTTGCCCTCCTCTGTCCCTGTCCTCATCAAAACTCTGTGCCCAAGCCTACTTGCAGGGGATACTTCATGTTCTCTAGTGTAGCAGCCTTCACAGGTTTGCTGGTACAAAACAAATGCCCTTCCCAGTGTGGTCCCTGCTCTAACAATGCAACCATAGCTCCTACTCTGGAAAGGTAGAGTGCTGCAAACCACAGTGTTCACCTGGAAAAGGCCAAGGTCAGAGCCTGCCTGGCTGTAGGTAGGCATGCCTTAATCATACAAACCTAATGGCCTTTTTCTGTGGCTGGTGGAGTGGAACATCA
Organism: Forpus xanthops; assembly: GCA_032466535.1. NCBI lineage: Eukaryota > Metazoa > Chordata > Aves > Psittaciformes > Psittacidae > Forpus > Forpus xanthops. Next base: position 28,324 of record JASSUY010039907.1, on the reverse strand, counting down.
TGTGATGTCTATCACTGACTTCCCATGTATAGCTCAGTCATGGAACTAAAGCAAAGCTTGTGCTCCTCTCTCTTGGTCTGCCAGAAGTCACTTTGACTACATTGACCTTGTGCCTTTTATACCAAATGCAGAGCGAGGGGAACCTGGGATACCGTAAGTTGCAAGTAGGTGGTAACTGAACCTACTTTAGCGATCCCAGGGAGGAACTGCAAACTCTTCTGCCAGTGCGTACTGCCCTTGAGAAAAGCTTTCATCTCCTCTAGCTATGGCTGTAATCACTGTTCTTTCACCTTTAGCTACAGAGGCTTAGGCTTTAAAAGAAAAAAAAAAAAAAGGCAGGAAAATAACCTAAAGTATGCCTAAATTAGCAATGAAATCAACTGGGGAGCACTGCATGCATGTGATGAAACACAAAAGTTGCATCTGTCTAGTGCAGCAGTTACCAAGAACAGGCTAAACTTCTCTCTTCAATGCAGTCAGTGACATTGTGCTCAGGATAGGCTAATTCCTATATGTCTGTAACCTCTTTCCTCTAAATGGCTACTGTTTATCAGTTACTGTTTATCATTTACTAGTTTTGAGGAGTTAGTTGTTTTGATGAAAGATCACAAGCTGACTGGTACCAAAACAAAGAGAGTCACTGCTAGTTTTGGATGGCTTCAGAAACTAGTTATTCTCTTAAATAAGATTAAATCATGCAACACTTATAGAAAGCCATGGATGGCCATGCCTGGATCCATCACTTGAATGCCATATACCTCCTTTCCTGCTGTATGTTCCCTCATTTCCTTGCTAGGTAGAGGTAGGCTGGTAATTTATGACTCCTATTAATACAGTAGGCTGGATGTGTTGACAATATATCAATAATTATTTCTGGCAAGGCCTGAGCAGTATAGTATGGGTCTCTGCAGGATGACTCATTTTACCAGAAGACAGATATGTGTGACCTGAGTTTTATGACAGATGTCAAATATATCGAAATGTGGTGTGAGGAAGATCATCTTATTGGCAAAGTAATGAGAAGCCAGTGGGAAGATTAATGTGAAAGCTGAATTGTGTGGTGCCTCTTTCACTCTGTGTTTTGATAAGTGATGCTGGGGTAGACGGGAAGGGGTTATCCTCTGCCTTGTGTGGGCCAAAAGTGGGAGAAGTTTGGAGGAGCAATAATATTAACCAATGTGACGCCTTAACTTTGATAGGGAGATCAAAAATCAGACAGCTTTTTGAAGGGGAGGGAATTGTTGTGGGGGGTTGACAAATGCGACAGTGCGAGGGGAAAGGCCAGCTAACCAGAGAGCGTGGCCTAAATCTTTCAAGGTGACTACTGTCGTGACAACTTAAATGGGTCTTATTTTCAGCAGTGCTAAGCCTCCCACCTCCTGAAAATCAAACCCTTGTGTTTCACGCTGGCTGCCACAGAGCGGGGATCAGCTGCCAGCATGGGAAGTGTAGGCTCAGGAAGCCTCTCTCCTGCAAAGCAAGCATAGCAAGGCTTTCTTTGCAGAGCTAGGCTGTTTGCTGCTGGAAAGCAGTTCCATGTCTCAGGCTCACCAGCTGGAGCAGCTCAGTGATGTCTTTGGTGTAGGCCACTGTGGTCCTCCCGTGCTATCAGAGCGGTGGCTGCAAAGGGCTCACCATCACATCTTTCTCCCTCCGTGTCCCTTATCTTTGCCTCCTTGCCTTTACTTGCAGATAAGAGCTCTGGATCCCAGCTTCACCATGGGTGCAGGGATGCAAGCTGGTACTGCTGTTCAAACACCACCTCTTTTGTACAGAGAAGTCCAAAGGATTAATTTTCCCTCCATTCCTTGTGTGGAAAGATAGTGAGGAGCTGCCTCTTCAGGCAGTGAGAGAGAAAGCCTGGTTTGTAGTAGAGGCATGAAAAAAACCCATCTTGTAGCTTGATCATTTTTGATCCTGCAAAACCACTGTTAGCACTCCATGGGGAAGAAGTTGTCTGTTACCCAAAACTGTAACATTATCTCACAGCAAGGTTTTGGGGAAAGCCTGTGCTGTAATGTGCAGGTATTTTTGTCTTGTTTGTGTAAAAAAGGCCCCTTTTGAAATGACACGGGTGCTTCAATGTAATAACAAGGTCAAGCTTGAAAAAGGAAATTATATACTTTGAATAATTGAGCTGTATTTTTAGCCCTCATTTTGTGATCTGTGTCACATATATATATGTGTGTGTGTGGCTCATTTCCCTGTTCACCAGAGACACTTTTGCCATATTCAGGTTTGCTACCTAGAGAAGAGGCACATGGGCACTTGGTGCACTGAAGCCACCTCTTGACTTCTTTCAACACAAAAATGAGTTGCAGGGTTTTTCTTGCCTTCTCTTTTGCTTGGAAAGGTCATGATTATCATTTCACCACAAACAGGACAATTTTCTTTCATTCAGTTCTAATAGTGGCACAAATTTAACTATATTGTGCTAGCAGGCACTGGTATATTAATTAAAATATAGTCTAATTATTTACCCTAGTTAGTTCACACAAATCTCAGTAGTGTAATCAGTGGACTCCCTTAAGGATTTTGTCATATTCAGCAATAGAAATGATTTATCTTTTTTCACTCTACTAAAGAATACAGTTAATTCGGGGTTTTTACTTCCAAAGCAGCAGTTCAGTGGCCACCATGGCCCTGGTCTATGCAGAGGGATTGTGCAGCCGCATTCACACCGACTGCTGCTATTAGTTGGATAAAGGCTATAAAAAGTTATTGCTAGAACTGTTGCAATGGGGTAAAGCAAAACTTCCCAGCCCCACTTTGAGGAAATTCCTGACCTCGTGCTGGTTCCTTTGCGGTACATTTGGTCACACGTAGCCAGGATGGTTTCTGAGAAATGGTGCTCTGATATTCTTCAGTGTGAACAGATGTGGAACAATGTTTACACAGGGAAAATGTTCAGCCTGTTTCGTAAGGAAGGGAAAGGAATGCCCCTAGCAAAACTGAGGCAGAGCACTAAGATGATAGGGATCGGAGCCTGTTTTAAAAGGATAAGAGAAGCTGACATCTAGAGCTGCAACACAACTTGGGCTGCCCAGCTTGTGCATAATTAGGGCTTATTTGCTGCCATGTGTTTGTTTTAAGCACAGGTGGTATGAAAGTTGTAGATAGCATTGTTGAAAGGGGAAGAAAAAGCTTTCAAAGCAAAGAGGTGGAGGAGAGGAAGGATGAGGTGAAGTTGAGGAGAACCAAGGTTGACTCAACCTGCAACTTGCAGCCCTGTCAATCTCATAAATACCTTTAATGCCCCCCAGCCATCTGTCTCCAAACCCTGTCTCCAGAGCATAGAATATTGAAAACCGTGGGTCAAGGATTCCTGTTTTTCCTTCATTTCTGTCTTTTTTCACTGCCAGTCCCTGCCTTCTCATCTCAGCTCCACCTTGTTTTTTCAACAAGAAGGTCAAGCAGCATTGAAGAGAAGAAACTGCACCATCTAAGAAACTGGAAGCAGTGCAACTCTACACAGCCCTTCATGTGTGCTCTGTACTTTAAAAGTACGTTCTTCCCCCCTGCAGAAGGGAGGGGCTTGACAGGTACAATTTGGGTATTGAACACCAAACCCAAGTTACCTGTTGTTGGTTATGGTAGTGCGGGTAGCACCTGTGAACCAAATTCTCTGTAGGAACTGGAGGCCTCTTTAATTATATACTTCCTGCAAACAATCACTAAAAAGATCAAACAGGATTTAATACACAAGCTGAAGAATCAGACTTCTCCAGTGAGATGGGGCAAGACTATATGAAAGCCTGCCTTAAACAGCAGAGTCATTAGTGTTCTTGGTAGCATAGCCTGAATCTCTTTGGAAATCAGGCACTCTTTAAGCCCATTTTTGTCATAATATAACCAATACACCTCCTATTACATTTCCTCTCCCTGTTCTACTTCTAGTTTAACCATGTGTGAACCAAGCTAACATGATTAGACACCTTGTTTTTCACCAGTCATTTCTGTTTGCAGCTTTCCATAAAGTGCTTCAAATGAATTTTAGTATGTTGGTAGTACTTACTGGAGAGATTAATATTCATAATAAATACCCCTTAGAAATAATCTTCAGCAAATCGTTTTGACAGAGGAGTCAGGGCTGCTAACGACAATAAGTACTACAAAATGCAATTTGGTCAATTACTTTAATTAAATTTCACTCTGTAATGTCTTCCCATTTATACAGTAAACTAATAGGGGGAATGTAAATCATCCTTATTTGCCTCCACTTAAATGTCCAAAACTATTTCCTTATGTTTTGTTTTAACATTTGCAGCTCTCGCAGCTTCTCGGAACAGTTAAGATAATTATGGGTTTTGCAAATAAAACTTCTTCACCAAGAAAGGTTGAGATTTTCTTTTGAATATGCTTTCCTAGAATAAAAACCTTGGCTACGCAGATCCTAATCTGGTATTTGCAGACTAGCTGATTTGGATGGTGCCAGCATTCCACTGTAAATGGTAGAAGTGTCTACATTTCATCAAATGCTTTTTTAATTATATTGTTTGAAATTGGAGTAAAAAGGAACACAGCTGTCTAGAGATTTTGGTAGCATACAGGTTATAATGAACTCATGAGAAATAACAGCAGCAGTCTTTTTAATGCACTTTACAGCACTGAAGAAGGAATTTTACACTGTGGGCTGCATTCTCAGCTGGAGTAAATTGCCATAACTCTGATTTCCTCACTGTATGACAGTCTGGTTCTAAGCCCCTTGCTTAAAAATAATTGCACTCTTATTTTCAGCAGTTCATATAGCAGAAGAGGATTTGGCCTGGTTTTATTATGGTGCAATTGTGTGTAAATATTAAGGTCATCTGTTATCTGGAAAAATGCATGAATTATGTTAGAATCAGTAACTCCAATCCCACCCTGTACCAGTAAAATCAGTAAAGCTTTTTCCATGAGCACTGTGAGTATTCATATCAACAACCATCACAAGGCATGTGGGAGTGCAAAGCAAGCATGTATGCCAATTTAAGGGGAGGCATTGTTTTGGGGAGCTGATGTTGCAGTTCTTCTGCCACCGCATTAACAGCAAGTAAAGCTTCAAGAGGGAGAAACGGCTCAATTTTTTTAATTATAAGGCAAATGAGAGGGGGCAGAGAGGGAACTCCACTTCCTCAGCAAATGTCATGGATGCTGAAGGAGAAATCCTTTTTTTTTTCCTTGGTTTCACTGAATTTCTGCAAACTGCAGTAGTTTCTTCAGCAGGCTTCTAATTTCTGTGATAATGCTATAAATTTTGTGGGGAAGATGAAGTCCTACAGTGCAATTAACTCCAAAAGTGGTACAAAGCAACAGCATGCAGATACCGGGCTGCAGTACTTAGCACTTAACTCTGAAATTCTGATAAGCCCTATCAACTCAGGGTTGTGTTTAATGTTCACTCCTGCTTATATACTGAAGATACAACCTAGCGGTCACAGTGTTAACACTCCCCAATATCTATTACAATTAGTTTTTGATTAAGAGGCCTAGCATGGCTTTTGAAGCCTTTTATGTTGTGTCAAATGGCTAGTGATGGAGTGAGATGCACAGACACCTCCCAGTAACAAAGCATCTTGTAAAAGGTTTCAAGTGAACTATTTTATCATCCTAATGGAAACCAGATGACTCTAACTCCCCCTTTAATTTCAACTATTTACTGAAGAGTCCTTGTTTTGAATTACTTAAAGATTTATTCCAAACCACTATCTCATGCATTAAGAATCGCTAATAACAAAGCCATTCTGAGCAGAGCAAAGCTTTTAAAGAATGTGACTATGCCATTGCATTTATTCTTAAGTTCAAGCCACATTTTTTAATGGCTTTCATGTTTTTATATCTCAGTTTATTTTCCTGGTGGTTTTTCTTTTTTTTTTATTTTTTATTTTTCTTCCTTGAAATTCCGTGCACATTTTTCTCCAGACATTTCCAGTCCATGCTGCACATTCCTGCTGACAGGGACAGCAGGCTGGATCTTGGGTGGTGGAGCTGAACCCATGCATGTGCTCCTACGTCCCATCCTCTGGAGAGTGTTTATTTTGGATCTCCTTGGTGGGTTTAGCAGAGGAAGGATTGCCAAGCGAGGGCCTAAGGGAGAAATCATGTCCACCGTGCACAGCTTCGTTATTTTTGCCGAGCAGTAAAATTTTCAGAGGACAAAAGTGTCGCTTTGTGTTAGCTGCTCTGGTCTGCTGGCTGGAGTCACCCCGGCTTGGCAACTCTCCCCTGGAAAACCAGGAGGACCGGAGGGATCTGTTTCCTCTGCCCTTGCCCACTATCTCTTTCAGGCTCATCCCTTCCTCCCAGCCACATCACTCTCTGCATTGCTGCAGTAGGAACCCTGAAATAACAGGGATTAACTGGATTAGCGGTGCAAAGCAAGCCTCCTTTCTCTGCTGCTGCAGTATCTGCTGCCTGGGGTACAGACCATTTCCATGCAGAGTGTCTCCTTGCAGAGACACAGAAATTGCTTTTAATGAGCACAGCCATGAACTGGTTTTCATCCCAAAATGTGACACTGTTATTTACATCTGTCAGTATTTTACTGGGCTCTCCTGCTCCCTGTGGACACCACCTTCTAAGATGTTTCAGGCAACACAGCTGCAATATTCTTTTGCCAAAATGCTCTTTTAACAGAGACTGTAAAGTTCTTCCGTATATATTTTAGAGGCATTAAAAGGATTAAAGAATGGCATAGTTAATTAAAGATAGATTTTCTTTTTCGGGTAAATTTATGAGAAAAAAAAAAACATGTTAAGAAAGAAGAGGGTGAAGGAATACAGCGGTCCAAGAATAAGAACAGGTTGCATATTAAAGTGTAGCTATTTAATACCTTGAGAACCGTAGCTGCATTGAGTAAGGAATTTGGGCAAGTAGAAGATTGGCTATTTCTCCAAAGCTTTAAGCAGACTTTTTGTTGCAATGCGTACCGGTAACTATTGACCTTTTATGACCATGGATCTTCTGAGCCACAGAAACAAGAATTAACAAATCAAACATACACTCCAAATGGAGAGCTCTTCATCTTTCACAGAGATTTCTGCTGTGTGAATATGTATTTTCAAATCTAGATTAAACAGAAACCTTTAGTACAAGCTTTGCATGCATTGGTCTTCAGACAGAGCTGTCATCCATGGGATGAGCGAAGGGTCTTTAGGTGGGGTTGAGCCTCAGATCATATCAAACAGAATGCCAAAAGGTGAGACATGTTTGGCATATGGTTGACTGCATCTGAAAGCATTAAGGAGAAGGATGTATCTACAGCTTGTCTCCTTTTTACTGTAATAATAAATATTTTTTACAGTGGTAGATACAACAGGTATTAATTAATTGTTCAATACCATTAACTAGAATTCAGTATGATGAAATAGATGTCATTTGAGAAACAAAGAACAGGAACCACAAAATAAATGGTCACATGCTCAGGAGGTGATAGAAACGCTAATTCTCAGTTCTTTAGTCAAGTTATTTGTCTGAGTTGCATCAGAAGCCTGAGACTGCCTATAAACTACAAGCACACATAAATACTTCTGCATTTGTAAAATCCATATGCTGGCACAAATCGATGGTGGCTTCTGTGTATCATTAAGAAAACAGCAATAAGTTACAACAGCAATTTTGGTAAGAGTCAGGAGAAAGATTCTTTTCCTGCCAGTCTAGGGTGAATTTTGTATTACATATGCAGGTCCACAGAAGACTCTTGGTTCTCCAAAACCCTTTCTGATGTACCATTAAATATTCCATCTACTTTTTTTTTGCTTCCATAATATGTCCTGTCTCTTATTGCTCTGCTTTCTGACCTTACCTGCTCAATGATCTTAGATATTTCTGCAATTTTACTCAATGTTGAGATAGCACTATTTTTTGTAATATTCAAAAGCAGCATTACGTTAAACAATAGAAAAGTGTAACCCTTATCCATATTTTCCTACACTTTCCCATAGTGTGAATATCCTGATTATTGTTGAAGTATTGGAAATATCTCTCTCATCTAATATGCAATTCTATATTCTTTGTACTGTTTTTAGTTAAAATAATAATTATAGGTAAGCAGCCAGCTGATTTGTGTCCATTGAAGTTTGCATTATGAAAACATGCCAGGGGAGGTGCAACTAGTCTCAGATCTGGTTGCCTTTATTTCCTTTATTTCCTTGCCTGAATGACCCGGGACCCATTTCCAATCAAGTCAACTAGGACTAATTGTGGACCTAAGTGCCAGACCTGGCTTCCTGGTAGTTTTGGTGTTGGTCAGTAGGGCTGCAGAGGAAAGCTACTGCTGAGCTGAAAAGCCAAAAGGAATTGAGGAAAAAAATCTCACTTTTTGGGGTGTGGGAGAGAGATGCTGAGACTTTAGATTTCAGCAAAAAGGTGTTGGCAAAACTTTTACTGTTGGCAATTTAAAATCTATTTTGCTCAGAATCAATAGGCAGCTCTGGTGAGCGTTGATGGAATGTGAAATCCAAATATTCATACATTTTAATACCTTTCCCCTAACGAAGAAAAGGAGGAGATTTTTTTTTTTTCCTAACTAGATATATTTGGGGATGAAATCAATTCTTTAAATATTTTATATTCTACAGGGTTGTCAACAAGACAGCATCAGTCTGCGAATCAATCGCAGAATGAGCAGCTGTGCAATACTTTTCTCAGCAATTCAAATAACTTTATTCTCCATGCATTAAGAAATATTGTGTTTAGAATTTGAGAGAGAAGAGAAAGAATGCGAAATAAATGCCTTAAAATTAGGCTTCTCTAGGTTTAATTTGTAGATGCTTCTTAAATATTGGTCCTTGCCCTTTCCAAAGTTATTTCTATTAGCTATTTTCCTGAGCTTGCTGTAAACTGCCAGTTTTCCCCTGTGTTAATTATTAATATGACCTGTTTATGTACCAGTTACCCAGCTAACCATTAATGTCTGTTTACTCATTGACGACCTTTGCAACTACATGCCAGGCTCTTGGCCAGTAAATGTCAACATTTTTTAATAACCTGAAAGTACTCTTCACAGCTTATCTACGTAAAATTTTTTTGACATGAAAAACAAGAATTAAATACCACTTACAATCCACAGCCGTTTGTACCAGGCTCTTTCAGCCGAATGGCACAGTGAAAATGAAAAAGTAAATTCACAGGTAGTCTTTGCTTCTGGTTTTGTTTTAAAATACATTAGAACAGGAAAAAAATACCGGTCCATCATGCAGGCATAATAAGATGTTTTTCATAAAGAATTACTGTAGGTAAATCTTCATTTTTTTTTCTTCAGGTTTTCATTATTAACCTGAGCATAAATAAGGTATCTCTTCCAGATATTCTACTAATACAATGGGGACACAACTGGATTAAATCTGAAAGTAGTGGCATCAATTTTTACCCATGATTACATACTCTCTGTATGTTCTTGCTCACTAAATGTGCCTAATTTAAAAAGACAAGCAATAGCCCAGGATGAAAAAGAATTTGAGGGCACTTCCCACTCAAGTTGATGTGTAGGAAGGGCTCATCCAATCTGCTATGGATATAAATGGAACAGGTAGGTTTCTTCCTTGGTCCACTAACATCCTTTCTGAAGAAGAGCCTTGAAATATTGTCTTTGTGATTACAATTTGCAGGTCTGGAATTGGCTTCCTATTGAAATATTTTCAAACATTAGCATCATTCCAGCCATAAGTAATGGTTATGGCATTTACAGAGATAGCAGCTTTGGTATATATATATAGGTTTATGTTCACATTTTCTCATTCATTGGAGTTGTAACTTTGGTAAAAATTAGGTTGGTTTAATTTTTCTTTTTAGTTACAGCCTTGAATACTTGCTGTGACTGTCACTTCATGTTGAACTTGTCATACAGAATGTAAGTTGTAAGGCTGAGAAGCAATCTGTCATAAGCCATTGTATCAGTAACCTCTGAAGGGGTTTGTTTTAGTCCTGGGTGGGAGGTAAACTCTCTAGATTTCTACTCTCAGTTGCATAGACAATTTGGGCTCAATAATATTGTTTCAAAGGGATTTGTCTGGGCTATAATACATTCACTTAAGCACTGTGCTTCTGTATAGTACAGTTATACAGTACTTCAAGCATATAAATGCCTTTCAGGTTTTCTGTACTGAATGATAACTCACCTTGTCTTTCTTGGTGAGGCAGGTAATAAATAGAAATCTGGACTGTAACTGAGGCATTCTGACTTAGTTAGATCTTCTGGTGCCCTGAAAAAGACAAGTAGACTCAATTACCATGCCAGCAACTACATAAAGATTGTCAAATTAAATCCAAAAAACCTATGTTTAAATAATGGTATGACAAAACCTGAGAAAAGGCAAGAATATCAAGCTCTCTTGACATTTTGACCTGAAGTTACAACACTGTGGAAACAAAGAAAAATAGCCTTTAAAACGTGTATTATTATCTTGAAAAACTGACAGGCAGGACTTGGTCATATCCATCTTAGCCTAAAGATGTGGACAAGTGGTACTACAGCCACTAACCCATGCTGTCGTCCCACTTTTTATTGAGATAATCCCACAGTTTATTTGACAAACATGTAAATATGTGACTAAAAGGAGAAAACTAATAATATACTACACTTTCTCCAGAGTCTTTCAACCAGCACCTTAATTAAGCTGCCAAAAGCCTTATGAGTTGGTTAAGTGTTATACTGAATTAGCATCACCCACCACTGATATGGAGCTATCCCACTGTTCAAGCACAACAGCTGTCTAATGGTGTATAGTGACACTACGCACTAGGGTAGAAACCAAAGCAGCATACCACATCCGATTGAAACTGCAGGGAGACCTGAGAGAGGATTTAATTATTTCTGTTGGAACTTCTTCAGAACATTGGCTTGGCACCCCAGACTGACAGAGCATGCCATGGAAACTTTAATGAGCTGCAGTTGTAGGGGTAGGTTTTCTTTCAGATACGATTGAGAGACAACGATGCAGCACACCTCAGCATCAAGTTAGAAAATCAATTCTGTGCTGACTCAGAGGACAGTGCATAAACTAGAATTGCCAGCACCGTTCCTTGCAATAACTAGATCTTCCTTCGAGGTCTCTCATCTAAAACTGACCTAACTTGACACATCTTAGCTTGTGAGACAAGGGACAAGCCTCAAATGTAACATTCCTAGGGGAAATGGTGTTCTCTGTTCATCTGCTTCTATGTGCAAAGCAATGACATATTTAATCAGGGCTTCCCTACAGCCCCCCACATCCAAGACACTTATTATTTATAGGAAGCTGTTTAAATTTTCCAGATAAATATGTATTCAGTGTCTTTGCAAGCTATATAATGTGCTCTATGGAGCAATTCCATTTAGAATTGTTTTTCAAAAACACAAGTTACAATTTGATAGACTGGAACAGCTCTATTGGTTTCATAGATAACTGGGCATTTATTTTCCACTATAAAGATCATAATATTTACTCAACGGACCAGAACAGTTCCTTCTTAGCCTTTACTCCCTTTATTATGCCACAATTATTTAAATACAGATACTTTCATAATTTATTTTGTACCTAAGCGGATGGGGATCACTTGGATGGGTGAGTAACAGGGACAGGGGCTGTCTCATACATCCCATCATCTTCTGAAACATTGTTTAAAGATCTAGAGATAATAGGAAGGGATTGAGGACTGATAGCTTCCATGACTATTTTTATTTGTAATATATTGTTTGGTTCTCCATCTATTTCAGTGGGAGAGTGGGTTATTCAACCATGTGTTCTGTGCATTGCAGGTGGGAGATATTTTAAATGCTTATATGCTGACAAGGTGAGTGGTTAGGGCATAATTTTGTTATATACCTATATGTGTATATATATGAAAGCACAAGAATAATCTCCATTATTATTACTTTCCTGCTTTATTTTTGTATGACCTCAGGAGGCAGGAGCATAAATCCATGCTGTGTGCACTATCTTGTTATTTATTTGTGGAGAGTGAACAGAGTACAGGATACCATATGGACTCTGCAGCAGAGGAGATACATGTTCAGAAGCACTTCTTTGTGGTATGACTAGAAGTGCTTCCTGGTGGTACAGGGGAAATGTTACTGCTGTAGTGTTTTTTTCATGTGCAGCCAGTGCTACCTTAGACTTTCAAAAACCTGGGGACTGATCTACCCACAGAGGAAAATTAGCAGCTATCATTGTCACCAGTGGGCATTGCCTTTGGGGTGCCCTGATGCTAAACATTGGTCATTTACATACATTTTATGTGCCCTTTTGTACCACATAATTCACAATCTCTGTTCCCAAATTAAGAAGAAATATTTAATCTGCATCATATTCCCTTAGTTTTGAACAGGACTTGCTCTCATTTCAATTTCTTTTAATGTTTTGTTTTATAATGAATTAACACAGAGAGACAAACATATCCATTATGGAACTAAGAGCAATATGTATCCAATCCATTTCAACTTCTGGTGAAAGATATGATACATCAGCTTATTCCCTTCTCTAACTGACTCTTCTAGACTTTCTGTCTCCCTGAGCCAGAACGTCCTCACAACTGTCAATTGCAGCCATAGAAGCAGAGGTAAAGACTGCATTTGATGTCCACAGTTTCCTTCACTTCAGAGTTTAACCAAAGACGTTGAGTGGTTTGATTACATTTTTCTTCCATGCACGATGATGGCTAAACTGCAGGATGGTTAAACTGATGCATTTCTTGGTTTTCACATTGTGGGTTTCATCTGTCTGTGTGACTCTGCTTTCACAGCCCCTTTCTTCAAAGAAAACTCCCTGTCAGCAAGGTCTCAGTCTTCTGTCATGTTCAGCTGATGCCTCCCCCTATTTAGCTGGTTCAGTTACAGATCCACTGCAGGCCTCCAAAAACACAAAATATATTCTTTCTTCCAGAGAGCTCATTCTGATTTCTATCCCAGATGAGCAAATCAATAAGCATACAAACAGTGAAACATAGTTTGGGTTTTGAAGTTATACTGTTACAGGAACTATAATTTCCTGAAGCTCAGAGGCTGAAGTGGGGTTTGAGCCAAAGGTGTTCTCAGCAAAAAACTGCCTAAGCAGAAATATTTCCTGATTGAAAATGGAATGGGTAAATATCAAATGAATGAGTTGCAGAGATGTACAGATAGTTACAGGAGTGGTTACCTGATCAGTGCATTGTCAGCCTAGCTGCAGGCTATTGGTAAAAGGCAGTACTGGCCTTAGCTACATATTCTTGCAATCTATTTTGCATTTACACCAGGTATTGGGTCAGATTAACCTGGCTGAGAGCTACTACCTTTTCTATCCCTTGATGCGGTTGGTTTTCAGATTGCTCAATGAGCTGACACTGCTGAGCGTGCTTCACACAACCGCCAGCGGCGGTTGGGACTTGTAGCCTATGCTGAAGAAAAAGATGCTATTGGTAATAGCCTGCGCACCAGCAAAAGCCTTTATGTGGGCTCAGTTTTGGCTAGGACGGCACTACAGTCATGGGAGATAGTCCCATCCATTAATGTCTGTCTAAAGAGGGTTACTGCAGGGTCTGCTGGAGGGATCTAATTAGAGGTCTGTTTTTTCTTTAGAAGTCCTTGTCTGCTGTTTCCCTTACTTTTCCAAACACCCTGAAGTAGACAATGCATCACAATGAGGTCAAAGCAGAGGAAAGGGGAGAAAAATGAATCCCAGCAGCCCCAGAACAATGACAGTTTTCATTTATTATCTGGAAGTCATGTGAGTTTTAAAGTCACCAATCATCATCAAGAGAAGAATGGAGCTAGGTGCTTGACAAGGAAGATGCTGTCTGTGGCAGCACAATATTCAATTTATTGCCAAGGCTGCTGACTTTTGAAGCAATAGGAGAATAAGTGAAGTAATTGATTTCTTACCTCAGAGGTAATGTGGCATCAGAATTACACTAGCTATGTTCAGTTGTCCTCTTTTTTTAAACAACTTTCCTGATTCTGTTTTAGTCCTTGAAAAAGTAGTTCTTAAGTCTGTCTTGGAGCCATACCATGAAAAAAGGAATCCATTTTTTAATGTATCAAGGGTGCAAATGAAACCTAAAATACACACCTACCAGAAGACAGGTTATGTCATCTGCCTGAGATTGCAAACAGCCTGCAACAAAATCTAAATTGCCCTTTGGCATTAATTATATTCTGTCCCAAAAGAAGCAGGTTCTTGCTGAAATTTTGGGTGCAGGTCTTTGCAGTACAAACTGAGGGCATCAGATTTCCTTAATATGACCCTGCCCCATTCCTATGCCTATATATTGTCTATTTAGGGAAACATTCCACTGTCCTTGCTCATGCTGAGCAGTCCCATAGATATAAATCATTCTGCTATGGAAGCAGGAACAATTCAGCATGACTAACGGACCCTTCTGTGCTGATGAACATTAATGAATGTGGTATCATACATACTTGTAGAGCTGAAATCAGTGGGACTGCTCACTGTAAGTAAATGCAGCAACACATCACCTATGGGTAAGTGAACTATTTGGGATAGGTTTCTGCCAAATAACAGAAGAGCACTTTACTGAGTTAGATGGTTTAATTAAGTCTTAACTTATATGTTTATGTCAATAATCACACTTCACAGCTGGAAGGAGCTGTAAGGACAGTAAGCCAACAAAATACATAGGTGCAGTAGTATATTCTTACAATGCGGGACTGTCTCTCTTGAAGTAGTTGTCAAACACAGTCAATAAGGGGTAGGTTTTAATGCTCAGCAAGTGGTTAAATTCGACAAACTTAAATATTTTCCAAAACAATTTATATTTATTAATGGCTACTACAAAATCCATTTACCCATAATCAAGCGAAACTTGAAGGTGCTGGCTTTCTTAAGTGCCGAGAGTCAACAATATTAAAGTAAATAGTGGAGGACATTCCAAGATAGTATTAACACAATTGATTTATTGATGATTGCACAATGGGAGGTTATCTTTTGTTAACTGACTCTGTAAATAAGCTCATAGACATCTCAAGCGAAGGGAAAAAAAATCTATTGCTACTAGTAAGGGTGACTTAGCTATGCTGCCACTCCATAAAGTGTCTGCTCTGCTGCAAAACTGCTTGTGACTAGATAGTGGCTGAGAGACATTTCTAGCAACAAATCCCAGCACGTGCTCATGTATACATGTAAGTGACCCTCATAATGTTTTTAGTTTGGACTATCCTGTATGTGAAATAATGTACCTTAGATTTCATAGAAAAAGACAAACACAGAAAAGGAGGGACCATCCTGGAACTCAGAGTTAGATTTAAAAATCAGGTGGTGTCATGCAGCAGCAAAACCTGGTCATGTATTATTTGATCTTTCCAGGTGGTATTTGGGAAATCTGACCCAAGACCCACCTCTGTCACATCAAGCCAAGCAGTTTCTAACTCATCCAAGCTTTGCTGTTAGGTGCCTCCTCATTTAGCTTTAGAGACACTTAGACTGTCTTGTTCACTAATTTCTAGCCTTCTTGCCTTAACAGCCCAGTGGAGACAATTTGGTAGCCTACCTTTTCCCACTTTGGCTTCCACTTTCCTCCAATCATTATTTCTTTCTCTCTTTTTAATCCCTCCCTGTTCTTATTCCCTCTGGTAAACTCATTTTCATCCCATTCCAGCCCTGTTTTGACATTTGGAAAGTGCCACAATCGATCTGAATGTCCTACTTCACTTGGCATAAATTCCAAGAGGGAAAGTCCTTTGCTCCTAATTTAACAGCCCTGAACTGTGAGCAAACATAATTTCTACTTTTGGCTGACAACAGCAGATAGACGGGTGGAACAGGAGCACTGTGGCCACAGAGCTACTGTGCAGGGACAACCCAGCAGAGCATTTTTATTCCTGATCTGTAAAATGCCATGAGCTTTCAAGGAAATTGGCTTTTAGTCAGTGACCCTTATGAATCACCTGTACTGAGTCATGCTCCTTTCCCTGTCATATCAACACCTTCAATATACAAAACCCAAACAACCTCCGCCAGTTCTCCAGGAGAGCACCCAAGCCCTGGGAACAAAAGCTCTACTGTTTCCTAATCTCAAAAACAATTAAAACAGCAGACTAATAGAATCTTTAAATGCTTTGACAGATGCAGGTGGAATGCTTCTTGTTTGCATTACAATAAAGTCTATCAGTACCCTTAGCATTAAAGGGCACAAGGAACCAGAAAGTATCAGGGCTGCAAACAAGATCAGGCATGAAGTCTTGCACTAAAAAAAGGAGATTAAAAATCCCCACGTGTCATTTCTTGTAGTTGCAGCTTCTGAAACCTCTTCTAGACGTCACTGAAGCCCAGTTTAGCTCTGAGAGAACAGGGAATTCCTTTCCCTCATGAGATATAGTTTCCTTTTTTATCTCCTTCTCCTTGCTCCTCAACACAAAATGGCATTTGGTGGTTCATTTAATGACTGTAATGCCCTTGGTTAATAGGATTTCACTGCAATTCCTATCTTTTAGCTTGGTACTGGAGGCCAGCGTGCATCTCATGTTAGGTGGGTATTTAAAAGTGGCTGGAAACAGCACAGCGAGCCACTCTTCCAGTATTCCCAGTGGTGATCCTTGGAATTGCCCTGGCTCAGGCAGAAGTCTTGCTTGTCTAGGGACTGTTATTTCTCTGCTGAGATTGAAGGTCATGTAAAGATTAAAGGCCATATCCACAAAGATATTTAGTTACTTCAAAGGAAATGAGGTGTCCGAGTACCTTTCATGGGACTGGCCCTAACTGCATTCAGCACACCTGCCTGACAGCCAGGAGTCAGAGCACTGACCTTCGTAAGTGGTGGGAAATGCTCATGCATTCCCTTTAAAACAGCTGCTGATTTTTTTTTTTTGTGGGGAATTGGTATTAAAGTTTTTTGCGAGGAAGCCCTGACTAAAAGGGAATATTTTTGGGTTTACCACTCTCCCTTTGGGTGAAGATGGTGAATTTCCTTCCCCCCCCCCTTTTTTTTTACAGTTCAGGAGAAGATGAATTTGTATTTTTCTTTTCGGTCCTCTGATCTGCTGTGACCCCTCCTGTGCACTTTGTGACACCAAAGTTCTTTTCCATTCTTCATTCCATCGCTTTGGGATCTATAAAAAGAATGACAGTGTTGAGGGATTTCTGAACAGACTGTTTCATTCCTGTCACTGTCCCAGGAGGATTAGAGTTGTGGAAGCTAAGAGTTGGGCTCATACTTCCTTCTACCCAAATGCCTGACTCAGACAAAAAGGCCTCTGCTTAGGAGGCCTTAATATTCCTAAGACAGTACTCGAGA
Source organism: Forpus xanthops (assembly GCA_032466535.1). NCBI lineage: Eukaryota > Metazoa > Chordata > Aves > Psittaciformes > Psittacidae > Forpus > Forpus xanthops. Next base: position 11,140 of record JASSUY010039907.1, on the reverse strand, counting down.
TGATGTGTTTTCACATTGCCTCTCTCCCTTATATTTGGTACACTCTTCCTTGTATGAATTCAGTAATCCAAGCTATCAGTGACTCCCATTTACGTCTTTGCCACCTTTTCTAAGAATGTGTTCATTTCATTGATCCCATGTTTCAACGCAGCAGTTGTCCCTGCCATTATGCTTGACCTAATCATAGCATTTAGGGATCTGTGCGTCTCATGGTCACAGATGAGCACATGGGCAGAAATTGCCTTGGAGACCTACCCATATAGCTCGCTTTAGATCCATGAGAATGGCGTGTGAAATTCCTATAAGGTCCAGTTTCTTCTGAGCTGTGAGGGCCAAGATAGTTATACTTCATAATCTGCTGGAATGTTTCTTCGCTGGCTTGGCATAGCCGGTCCTGCAGAGGGAAAAGGGGGGAGAGGATGTACTCCAGCCCTAAGATCAGATGTCGGGCACAGGTGCTGGCAGCAGAGCAGTGCTACAGCCCCCGGTATGAAATCGCAAGCTGGCCTCGTTCTGTGGACCTTCGAAAACAGCCCAAGATTGTGTATCATGAGTTATGACGGCAATATAAAACTGAAAGCTTGGCTGCATCTGTTGGTTAAAAGTTGCTGTGAGAGCCTGGGAGGCTGCTAGCTCAGTGTATTAGCTAAGTCTCAAATAGGGTGGCTGCACTTTACCTTCTTCTTTAAACTCCCTCCTAGTTTTTTATTGCTTGGGTTAACTCTGACTTTCCTTTTCTCTCACAAGCTGATGTGGATTAGTGTTGTTGATGGAGGCACCTATTCAGAGTGTAAACTTTGAGTCTGGATTTGTAGCTTGCTCTTTTCTTCAAATGTTGTAAGGTCCTTTGACACGGAGCATCCACTTTCTATCCCAGGGGCCACTTGCCTGGGAAGAAAAGAGATTTACTCTCACAGTGGGCCAAGATTTAGTTGACTGGAGACATATGTTGAAGAAAAGTTGGCAAATAGGCCAAGAATATAAAATAATATATACTGTAAAATGAGTGTATAAATAAAAAATATGAATAATAATGTAAATACTGTTACTGCACATCCAATTTTGCGCTCTATAAGTGAAGGACCAACACCGTAGACAGATGCAGAGCAATTAAAACCTTTTACACCTACATTTTGGTTGATGTACATGATTTTTCTCAGGGTTTGGCTACTTATATGTGCTCTTCTGCGCATTATTTTCCCATCTTATATCACAAGTGATGTATCTGGTCCCGTTCCCACACAAATGTTAGACATCTCCTTCCAAAGGGCAATGTCAAACCAAAATGAGGAAGAGGTAGAATGGTGCTGGGCTGAGGCACTCCTAAAAGCTTCTTAAGTAATCCAGGAAGGAACATCCATAAGTGTTCCTCTTCCCTCTAAGGCACTAATGAGTCACTCCTTAATCACAAACTGTCTATGCAGAGCACTACCCTCCTGACACAAAAGCAAGCTTCACCTCTGCAACCCTTTAAAACAAGTCCTCTAGGCTTTCTTTTACAGGAGATAGTTGACCCTAGTGACCTTGCCCCTCTCCAAATCATGAGCTCATCCTAGAGATGTGAGAGGATGTAGTACTCCTTTTACTTCCTGTCTTAAAGCCTGGTCTTAGCACAGGCCTCTCAGAAGACTGCTGTATGACCTATCCCTCTTCCAGCACTGGCTACACTCCTGTAATGGGTGAAATGATCCTTTTACGTAGGTTGCACATCATTTTTTTTGGGCTGTAGGAAGCACTTTGGGTCATTTTGAGATAAAGGGTACTATATAAATGGAAGTCCTTATTATTAAATCAATAAATAATAACAGATTTAGCTCCTTGCTGTTAGACATGCTGATTTTCACCTCGGTTGCTACACGCACAGCATGGCATTATTTTTCTATTTCCTTTATGCTCTTGATGGCTGAACATGCTATCAAAAATGATTCTCACAGAAATCTTTCTGTTGACCAAACGTTTTCAGCACAGGAGGGGCCTTGCAGAGTTTAAAAGGGAAACCTGCCTTCCCAATAACTCATAGCTGTTGTGGCTACTATGTAAATCTCTTTATCCAATCAATCAGACATGAAATAAAATACACTGACCTGATGCTTGGCTAGCATGTAAATTCCAAGTCACATGAGGTCTGGGGAGTTATAGTGCAGAAGAAGGAGTTTTCATTCCCCATTTGTAAGATGATATCTGCTGGGCTCATTAAGTGAAAATATTTTAGGGTCTGTGTTTTACAAGGTAAACTTGCTCTATTGTGCAGAAGAACATTCACTGAAATAGCTAACATGGATCATCTGATGACATTAGCTTTGTAAGTAATTTCCATGATGTCAAGGGTACACTGGAGATTAAAGGGGGATTAAGGCCTACTTGCACAGTCAAAGCATCACAGTAAATTGACTTGACTTGGCAGGCTGCACCTAAAATTGGCAAGTTTTCACTAACTAATCATATAAAATCCAGGTTTGCGGTGTTAGTTAGACTACACTTTCACAGAGGCCAGGAAACGTTAAGCTTTCAAGGTGGGAGGTTTTAGGAGCTGAAGGAGGAAAAGGGAGGGGAGACTGTCAAGGAGACTTTTGCAATGTCAAGGTACCGAAAGGTGCTGAGTAAAATAACTACCCAGTTTTACTGGAGAAGGCTCTGATTTCCAAGAGCAAGCTGGTTGGAAAGCCAAAGGGCTTTTCCTCTAGCAAAGTTTATTTTTTGCCCTCCCTCTCACTGTCACAAAATGCAATCTCCTATTAAAGGATCAGACCCCGCACAGGAACTTCACTGAATAAAGATGAGTTTATATTTTAAAAAGGAAACAGCTGGATTGCAAAAGCAAGGGAGGTAGGCAGCTCTTGTTTCATTAGCTAAGGGAAACTCAGGGCCCCAGAGGAGAACAACTGGGAGAGCAGCCATGACAAAGAAAAAAAAAGGAAACAGAAGATCATAAAGAACTAATAATGAAAAATGGAAAGTGAGAATGAGCCAAGAAAAACAGGCAATAAATAGATAAAAAAAAAAGAAGTTGTGAGGGGAACAGAAATGTAAAACGACTGAGCAGGAAAATAGCAAGGAAGAGAGCATGGATGTTCTGGAAATAAAAGGAACCCAAAAATTCTCAGGATCCTGATCAAAACCTGGAAGCATCTCATGGCTGATCTCTTGATCTCCAAACTGGTGGCCACTTCAATAGGAAAACAAAGAAGGAGCACTGTGTATAATTGCCCAGCAATTTGTTTGCTGCTTCCGCTGGAAAAACCAGAGTGAGTTTGGCTGGGCAAGAGAGCCCAGGCTCCATCCGTGCTGATGAATTAGAGTCCATTAAGAGCAGCTTATAAAAAAATGTATCTCATGGTTGTTTAGAAGGATCCAGTCAACTGTTTATCTGTGCAGTAATCACTGGATGATGAGTTGGAGGTAACCTGGGTGTGGGACTGTGCATAGCAGGAGTCTTTGAATGGTTTCAGATGAAGAAAGAGTAGAGATTGAAGAAAGAGAGGGCTAGGAAGAAAAACAGATACTAGTCTGTCCTTTGTCTTGAAATCTGTTCATTGTGATAAGATATATAAACATGGCAAAGACTTTGTAGGCCAAGAGAGAACAGATTTTTTTTCAGCTGCCCTTCAATTAGATCCATAATAATCCTGCAGTTTTATATGGTTTACAGATGACACTTTGCCCAGCAGAAATGGTGCTATTCTTTAAATTGTGCTGTGCTCATTAGGTTTTAATAGGAGCAGTTGTTTAAAGGGTGGGGGGGGGCAGGAGGGGGAATGCACTTGGTGATGCATAGTGGAATGTACATTAATCTTGTTAATGACAACACAGTTAATGGCTGGCAAAACATTACTTTTGAATTAACCTTTCTCTTGTGCAGGCTATACTTGAGAAACAGAGCCAGGACGCCAAAGATACAAGGAAAGTGCATGAAGACAGGGATACAGGATTTCCTATGATTTTATGTTGTTCTTAATTAGGAAGCATATTGGCAGCAAATGCTAACATGTGTTGGGATGTTTAGCTGTAGCCAAATAAATGTTTTCTATTACAACTCTGAATTCTTTGCCTAGCCAGAGCCCATGCTGTTCTGTTCATGTCTTACAAAATCCCTTTATAAGTCATTTTGGGGGCCAATTTTCTGTTGGCTTATACAGTGGAGTTACTTTGAACATATGCACTCAGACTCCAGAAGGGTCGTTGTCCTCACTTTTTTTTTAAAATACTAATTTTTTTTTTGAGTGATAAATGGGGAAACCCTTCTTATGAAGTGCTTCTGTAACCCAGCTAAACAATAGCCTGTACTGAGCATGCTCACTTAAAGCAAAAATGCAGAGAATGGATATAACTGGTTTCCTCCAGTCACATGTTCACACATAGGCTGAATGAATAATCCATAATGAATCATTTATCTGGCATTTAATCTCTTTCTCCTGTTTATGAATGGTCTGCACATACTCTGCTGGTTTCTTTTTTTTTTTTTTTGTTCTTTTTGTCATTTCAAATTATTAGTTAAATAATTTCTGGTCTGGCTTGTAGGTTATTTGAGAAGAGTTTGCCTGAGCACTCACAATTTATAACCCCTGCTACTTTAATGATGTGAACACATAACTAGAAACTGTCTTAAATAGTGTAAATCTTTTCTTGTGCAAATGGAGATTTAAGTTTTTCTCTCTGCAAATACTCTGCTCCTTTTACTTTAATTATTATGTGAATTATTTCTTGATGATCTAGCTACCTCTTGGTAGGAAACACAGCGGTGTCACCCACCTCTGGGTTTAAGTTTTGTGTGGTCAACTTGTTTACGTAGATGTTGAAGCTTTCTGAAACTGGTTGTCAGTTGTTTATGTAGATGTTGAAGCTTTCTGAAACTGGTTGTCAGGCAGTATGGTCCCCATGTATCATCACGAGGTATGGCTCCTGTCTACACAAAGCAAGTAGAACAGTTGCCACTGAGGGTATGTTTAAGTAAGAACGGACTTCAACACAATGACCTGAGTTGCTGCACTACTGTTCTCCAGATCCAGTGCTTGTTCTGGTGAAGTCTGACATCGTGTCATTGTGTGCTCAGGTAAGCAGAGGCCTGATTCCCTCCTTCAGTCAGTGGAATGATCATCAGTCAGGTGCAAAGACACTGTTGATTTCACTTTAAAAAACAGGGTTTGAGTGGAACATGCTGGGTTTGGTTTACATCCATTTCATAATATCTTTGCATGCTTCTGTTCCAAACTTCTGTTACAAAGGCAAGGAGTATAAGACATATATCTTCTTGTGAAAAGCCCCACACTGTGACTGTTGAGGCACTCATCCTAATAAAGCCTTCAGCACTAAGGTGAAAGAGGAAGATGGAAGAGAATACCCTAGTGATAAAGACTCTGTGTGGATTCAGGACATCCTTCATCCTTTCTGAAATAACAGAAACACTCCAGAAAGCTGGAGTGACTCAATGTATAAAATAGAGCTGCAGAGGCAGCTAACGGGAATAACTACTAGAGGACATAGATAACTGAAGAGGTTAAAGGTAATTCTGGCTAGTAGGAAAAATATAGCAACTAGCTACTAGGATTGCCCATGAATCTGGACAAGCCTATTCTCTCTGCCTCAGTGTCTGGAAGCAGAAGAGTTGCTGGTGGTAAATGGTAAATAGTAAATAGGTTTTGAGCTGTTAGACAGTAAAAGCTGTTTTCACAGATTTCTGTGAATAATTTTTAAGGTTATATGCACAAATTCATATTCTGGGCTGCTGATGAATTTTTTCTTCAGACCATTGTGTAAATAATTCAAGCTAACTAGTCTCAAAGTATATCATAGTTATGATCAATGTATGCTTATGCTCATTAGTATACTGTTTGGCTTCTGTCATATTTTGATTCTAAGGTTTTTGGGTTTTATGATCAGAAAGTCCTTTGCTTCCCTCAGGTGTTAATGAAGAAAAAAAAAAGGATTTATCTGCCATGTCTGTTTTGCATGGACTGTTTTGCTGCCAGAGGGGGAAAGAAGGTGCTCAGGGACTGCCCATTAACTACCATGTATAAAAGACAATGAACAATGGAGCTAAAAATAACTCACAACCATATAAGTATAGCAATTGTTCTGTGTTGCTGCAAATATCAACTTATGGTGAGAGGAAAGAAGACAAGTTGCAGTATTTAATTACTTGTGAGTGTGATTAGCTGCTTGAAAACTTAAGGACCATATCATATCAAAATCTCATGCCATAAAAATAAACTTGCTCTTAATTTTCTTTTCAAATTGGACCCCATTAATCACTGTAAAAGTTTCAGAATCATTTGGCTGAAGAAGTTGGATAACAGGAGGCTTTCAGGAGGTCACACTCCCCTACTCGCATTCTTGACCCTCTGTTGTCTCAGTTTCCCATCTTCTGGCTTCACTCTAGCTGTAGTAAGCTAGCTGTCTCTGGGCTAGATTGCTCTGTTACCGCTGTGAAATCCTCCATGGGCTCGTGCTGCGTTGGACTGGACTGTTCAACAGAGCATGAAGGAAAGAGAAGCGCACTAGCAGCTCAGCCATGCCTTAGAGTTCAGCTTCAAAGAAAGGTAGGGAGTTTGTGAACCAGTGGAGATTATAAGTAGACCTTTGGAGTCCAGACTGACATTTAAAGGCTTGAGGCCTGATGCAGAGCAAAGAAATGTCAATCTTTGAAAGAGTGAACTGGGCTGGTTTGTAGGAAGGAATGTCAAAGGAGAGTTTATAGCATCTCTTAAAGTTGAAGTAAATGCATTTCATTCCTCTGATATGAATAGGTTTCTTCTTGATTTACCTGTGAATGAATGCCACAAGAGCTAGAGTTGGTTAACAGATGCTTGAAATGACTTGGGGGAAACACAGAGACTGGAAGACCTGTTAATGTTTGACTGAGGGCAATAACATGTAAGCCTGCCTTATACGGGAGTTAAATCATCCCACCTGATGTGTTGGGAGCTGGATCTCCACACTTGTTCTTGTGGCTTAGAGACACATTTGAACCATTGAGTGGTTATTCACACCTAACCCTTTTTGGGATTACCGATTATTCTTATTAACAACCGTAAGCACTACCAAGAAGGAAAAAAAATAATACCATTCTTTCTACAAAAAGGTAAAAACATAATAGTGAATTAAAGTTCTAAATGATAGGACTGTTAACATAACGCCTTTTGTCTAGCATGAACTATAAAACACACATATATACAATGGAGAAAACCCTCTAAATGTGTAATGGACAAAAATATATATATATAATAAAACTGTTGAAAGAATGCATTTTCTCAGCACCAAGGCTATCCATAAAATTTTTACAGTTTTCCACCATATAACATTATCCTTCATAAAAAAATAATATTTTAAAGCAAAAAGGTTGGCAAAAGAAACAATTGGTAGTTAACGGAAGGACAGGATTACAGCACTGTGCCTTTGCTGTGAACGGTGGAATAGAAAATGAAAAACATTTGGGGCATTATATGAAGCCCAGCAGTCATGCTCCATATGGTTTGAAGAGTTGAGCAATACTTGACAAAGATTTTACGACTTCATTTTCTTAACATTGAATATTATTCCTTCAATCTAGGCCTCCCACCCCATTCCTTGTCTTAAATTTCTCCTGTTTTTCAAAGAAATCTGTTTTATTAGTATGTATAATTTCTGTTCAGTTTAATCACATTTGGTTTAATACACAGTTTTGTTACCAGCATACCCTTTCTGAAGAATGCCCTGTAATCAAAATATTGAGGAAAAATGGAGGTAATCTGATCCCCAGATCCTCTAACAACATTCTATGTGACTTGATGCAAGTTATTTCATCTCTGTTTCAGTTTCCCACCTGTACAATAGAACAAATAGTACTTGTGTGTATCAGACATTACTGTGATAAGTTTTGTGATAATTAGCTAGTCATCTATGTAAGAGGTCAGGTCAATATTTCCAGATAACTGGATTTGGAGCACAGCACTCCCTGGCTCCCAAACTTGTCCTCAGACAGACCAGAAGGGTAAAATTTTATCTCTTTATCTGCACCATGACTTTCAAAATCAAATATTTCTTCCCTCTGTCATAATACAGACTGGTTAATTACTCATTCTTCAGTATTTAACCTAGTGCCATGTGTGCTTCCATCAGTGGAAGGAAGTCCGTACCCTTTTCATGAAATGCATGTGGATTGTCCTTATTTTTGTTTGATATTTAAATCATTAGGCACAGCTAGGTATTGGGTCAAGTTGTACTTATGTAGTAATGTGCACACTTGTCATGAAATGAGAATTCCTTCTACAATATGCACACCTTGAGAAGAAAGGATATTTGTGTCTCATCTCATCAAAAGGAAGTTGGGAGGTTCATGGAGAACTCAGCACAGGTAAGCAGTCCTCTATGTAAAAGACAAACAGGATGTTTATACTGACTTAAACTGAAAAATTCAGACCTAAATCCAAACTTTTTGAAAGTCTGAGTATTTAGATCTGCAGTCTTAGCTTGGATGAATCCCTAAAAAGGAATTACTGTTGTCATTTATCGCATCAATTCACATAACCTGCAGTACAAAATAGATCTTTCCTGAAACATCACTTTTCATTTTATTTATTTAACTTCCCAGTGAACGGCAACATTCCTCTAACTCTGCTGTATCTGAGTGCATGCCCTCACATGTGGATCTCACATGCAGTGCTATTTCAGATGGCATGTTCTGTATTAGGTGATATGTTTTATCCCATAGACTCAGTACACTGGAGAGCACTCAGCTGCTTAATATTTCATATGGATTCTTTTCTCTTTTCTTTCCAACCATCTATGTAAACTTTAAGACAGTCGGTCTGGTTTCAGGAGGTTATTTCCTTGCTGTGGATTAAGGATCCATTTGTGAGTCACTCTTCAGGCACTTCAGAAGAGTAGATTTTAGATCTGAAAGAATGTATTGTAAACAGAATAATGTGCTTTCAAAATTAGCTCATGTACCAAATTATGTATTTACTTAATACACCTTAATGGCTTTTGAAGAAGCCATTAGGCCCTATTGCGTAAATAGTATGTATACCAAAATATGTATTTAACCTAGATAGGGCAGTTTTCCACTGTTGGTTTTCCTTCATTCTTTACAAAGTTTTATCTTCATGGCCTTTTTAAGGTCTCTTATTCTTGAAGAATTTATCTTTCAGGAGATTGTTTTGGACAGTGGCAGCTGAGAGGACAGGGAGGTGAGGGGGTTCCCGAGTTTTCATGTGTAGAAAGGAGGAAAAGCTGTCAGAGCAGCTAATAGGACTTTTCAGGCTTTGGAGTGGAGAAAGAAGAAATTCAGACGTTATTAAGCAAAACAATTCTCTTAAAAGGAAGAATCCTACAGGGCTCTGTGTCCTGATCCTAACTTAGGAAACAAGATTGGGTTTCCGCATCAGTTTCATGTTTTCACATTGAGCTGACTGTGAGAATGCCTACATCTCCATGAAAGAGGTATTGGGAGAAAGAGCCTCTTCTCTGCTTCCACTACCAAGGTGCAGGAGATGGTGATGGAAGGACTTGCAGAGGGCTCCTCATGTCCTTAACTCCACTTTGGGCCAGGGTACGGTCTGCTACTTCGAGCCTGGTAGTTCAAAGGGCCCTTAAATTGTGCTGGGATTTCAGGCAAAGAACTTAAGCTTTGTATTCGGTTCTCCATCCATATATAAATATGGAGAACTGGGATAATGATCCTTGACAGTGGCTTTCTAAGGAACACTTGATTGGAATGGAATTCATTGTAGGAATATTAAATGTGAGAGGGCTGCTAAACCAGTTGGGACTGGTGGGAAATAAGTGGGGAAATAAGTACAAACAAGCTAAACCTGCTGTGTTTCACTGTTTAACTGCTACCTCCCATAACTGGCACAGCAAGCAAACCATATATCTGCTAATGTTGCAGGTGCCCTCGCAGAGAGCTCGTAATGGAAAAAATATCAGTAAATAACTGCTCAGTTACAGCAAATGCAAAAAATTACCGCCCATGTTATTTGCAGGTGATTCCACCAATCCGAGTCACGTTCATCAGTTTGGAAATAATAACAAACCCATATCAAAACTCCAGAAAAAGATGTTATCTTGCTCAGAAAATGCAATGAGAACTAGCAGCTAAGTGCTAAAAATAGAAGTGTTGTATGAAGCCTTGTAACTTTGGCGTATAGTCACGAAGTGCAGGGTGAGAGGAGGAATGGAAGGCATTCTTGTCACTGGGCAAGAAAAATGAATGATGGATACACAGGGATAACCAGTAAAAGGGGAGAAGGAAAGTTTCTTGAGTTTTAATAGAACTTACTATAGACTTATGCAGTTTTGTGGGCACTGGAAAGTTCCTGTCTATATTAATCAGTCTATTAAACAAACACCTCTGCAAACAGTCTGTGGAAACTCCTCGAGCTGGTTAGCCTGGGTCAACTTGCAGGGTGAAAGGAGACAAGAAGACTTACTGGACTTCTTAAGAAAGTAGTTAATTACAAGTACAGTCAGCATTATGAAAGTGAATTCAGTGCTAGGAATCTCTGGCATGTATTGCTCTTCCACAAAAATCTCTTTTTAACAATCCTCTTCCCTATGTAAAGTGTCTCCACTTAAAGTAGGTTTTGGATATACTTGCCCTGGCAATTTCTAAATGAAACCAAATTAATTCCAGATTTATATTAGGAAGGAAAATAAAATAAAAGAATAATAAAAAATATAATAATAATAACAATAATAATAGAACTAGACCATTGCTAGCAGATCTGTTAATGACGCAGTTTTTCACCATTAACTTGAATGCATGTTTGAACAGAGAATTATACAAGAAATGGTTTTGTGAAAATGTATTCAAACAATGTTATCAACTGCAGACCAAAAATGCAATTGGAGCTGTATTGTTCTTATTCATTGACTTTTTGTTGACCACAGGAAAAACTGGTTTTAAAGTAATACACAGTAACAGTCTAAAGGAGTGAAAAACTTGTAGAGCCAGTTTGAGTTGTAAGGGTGTGCTAACTTGTGACCCAGACACCATGGTGGTTTTAAAATAGATTTGAAACAAAGAAGTTCTGTTGTGCTTTTTCCGTATTGCCTCTAGGAAATCATATTCCGTCTCCTCCACTCTTGTCCCACAGACCTTCCTCCCATCTCTCTCCTCATCTACTCTGCCACACTTTTTCCTCTTGGATTCTTGATCTTTGTG